>SJYC01007861.1:0-23511 GCA_006408675.1 Madoqua kirkii | reverse complement strand
TGAACTCCGAGAGATGGTGATGGACAGGGAGGCCTGGCATGCTGTGATTCATGGGGTCAGGAACACGAATGGGTGACTGAACTGAACTGAAAGTGGAACTGCCATTTAGTAAAGCATAAACATAGTTTATAATTCATCTGGCCTGCATGCTTTGAACTTCCGAGATTCTTGACTTTTAATGCAGGGGATGTTAATTACTACAAAATGAATGTATATGTTTAGACTCTATTCTCCTTTTTATGTTACCTTATTTTTAGACTGTATAGTTCAAAGAAGCATAAAACAAGTATGTACGATGTGAGCTTTAGGTGTGAAAGTACAAGAGATTTAGGGTCCCTGACAGTAATTTAAAGGAAATTACTATTAATCAATACACAAAGGGTCTTATGTGTGTGAAATGGCTGAACGTATCTTCAGGACAGGCAGGGAACAAAGGAGGAAGTAAGGAAATGCCTGCCTAGGTTGACTCAAAGTAAACTCATGATGGCACTTGTGTGCCAGGCACTGTTCTAAGTCTTTTACAAACATTCTTGTATTCAATTCTTACAATACTCTCATGAAATAAATACTGTGAATGCTTCCATTTACACAGGCAGAAAGTGAGACAAAAAATTTAAGTGTTAATAACTTGCCCAAGAACACCCAACTGGTAAATTGTGGTGCTGGGATTTAAATGTAAATATATCCTACTCCCCAAACCCAGGTGTAACTATCTTACTACACCTCAAAAAACTGTAATGTACAAAGTTTGTCTTAGATTCTTCAACTTTTTTCTCTCTTTGCTGCTGCTAAGTTGCTTCAGTCGTGTCAGACTCTGTGGGACCCCATAGATGGCAGCCTACAAGGCTCCGCCCCTGGGATTCTCCATTTAATAACTTGCCCAAGAACACCCAACTGGTAAATTGTGGTGCTGGGATTTAAATGTAAATATATCCTACTCCCCAAACCCAGGTGTAACTATCTTACTACACCTCAAAAAACTGTAATGTACAAAGTTTGTCTTAGATTCTTCAACTTTTTTCTCTCTTTGCTGCTGCTAAGTTGCTTCAGTCGTGTCAGACTCTGTGGGACCCCATAGATGGCAGCCTACAAGGCTCCGCCCCTGGGATTCTCCAGGCAAGAACACTGGAGTGGGTTGCCATTTCCTTCTCCAGTGTATGAAAGTGAAAAGTGAAAGTGAAGTTGCTCAGTGGGGTTCGATTCTTCGTGACCCCATGGACTGCAGCCCACCAGGCTCCTCTGTCCATGGGATTTTCCAGGCAAGAGTACTGGAGTGGGGTGCCATTGCCTTCTCCGTTTTTCTGTCTTTAGGACCTGTTTATTCCTTAAATACAGCCCTATCTACAACTGTAAAGGGTATGGATGTGCTTATGGTAAACACTTTGGAAAATACAGGAAGAAAGCAAAAAGATTCAGACATCATATTATCACCCAAAGATGAGCACTGTTAAAATTTTGTGTTTCCTTCTAGACTTTTTTCTAAGTACATGGCTTTGTTTTATGTTTGTTTTACATAGTTGTGATCACACTATATAAACAATTTTAATCTTATTTTCCCTATTATGACATGTGCCATCCTATGCTCTTAGAAATGTCATAAACTTCCTTTACAGAGGCTGCATAATGTACAGCTGCATGGCAGTTCCATAAAATATTTACCATTCCTTTCAAGCTGGACATCTGAGTATTTCCAGCCTTTTTACTGTAGGATGGAAATCTTTGTCCCTTCTTTCTTAATAGTTCCCCTTCTTCTGACATTTCTTCAGATCTTCCCCAGACACACAACGACGTTGGTATTCCTCTATCTTTTCCTTTCTCAAAATTTATTTTGTGGAAATGAGCTGATCTCATTCATACTAAAGTGTACATGGTTCATAAAACTTACTTTCTCTTCCAGGACATTTCTGGCAGTTTACCCAAAAGAATGGCGCTCTAACTGTGAGGAGTTAGCTATCAGAAAATTTTTAGTTGGGGAGATTCCCCAACTGGAGGAGACTACAACAGCAAAAAGGTGCGGGGCTGCGGTAACCTAAGGAAAGCTGACGAGAAGGCAAGGCTAGAGCTGCGAGGTGGTGGTGTGGTTGAGGGAAGAAAAATGTTTTGTACAAGCTAGGGTGAAAAATAAAAAAACTGAGGAAAAGAACGGAAGAGAATTAGAAAATTCACTCCGCGGCACTTACCTAGTTTCTCCAACTCTCCTGCTTTTGCCTTTCCAAAACATTTGGCCTGAGGGATGGGCCCGCCCACCTTTTACTCAGCTCCGCTGGTTGGGTTCTCAGTCTTAATTACTTTGCCAAGTCTCATAGCTCTGGGGCCTCGGGCGGCCACGGAGCCAGCTGCAAGCAGCGAAAGTGAGGTTCTAAGAGGGTCCATTCCAAGCCCTGGGTCCACAGACAGTGCTACAGGAGCTTCACCTCCCTGGACCCAAACAGGAGAGTTAATAATACCTCTGGGGGCGGCGGGTTAGAAACCTCGTGTGAAAGTTCACAACGTCCCGTTCTGCCCCTAGCACTTTTTCTTTCAGTCCTAGAGGCTTTCAGCCTTTCTAGGCTGTTGGCAAGTCCGAGAAGCAAAGGGAACCCAAGACAGAACTCAGTTCCCCCCACCTCGCCCCACTCGGGTGCTGCACTGACAATAGCTGGTGTGGAGAAAGAGGAGGCGTGGGGGTGTGCAGGCTGAGGTTCAAGCCAAAGGGGCCACTGACTCCGCCCCTCCGCCCGCAAGGATTAGGGAGCGGAGGAAACTGTAAATCCGAAAACCTAGCCTGACCAATTAAAAAAAAAAAAAAAATAGCGAAAGGCTCCAGCCTGAAACCGGGGCGGAGCACATTGCTCTCCTGAGGGCCGACCCGGCTCCAGCTACAGCGCGAACGCCCTCCCAGGCTTCCTCCCCCGGCACCCCGGGCGCACCACGCACGCACCCGCCTCCCTGGGCCGGCCGCTCCTCCCTCTTGCCTTGCTGGTTGGCCCGGGTGCCGCAAGCGCGGCGGCGGCAGGAGGAGCCGGGCGCGCCCGCCACGCACAGCACGGGCGGCAGGCGCGGCGCACGAGCTCAGGTGCCGGCTGCGGCGGTGGAGGCAGCAGCGGCCGCAGCAGCTAGCGCACACCCTCCCCGCGTCGCGCCCGCAACCCTCCTCCACTGCGCCGCGGAGCTACCGGCCGCCGCAGGGTTTCCCCGGCCCCCGCGCAACCCTCCTCCGCCGCGCCGCGGAGCTACCGGCCGCCCCAGGGTTTCCCCGGCCCCCGCGCGCACGGGCGAGCCCCACGCACAATAGCGGCCGCCTCTATTGTGGTTCCGAGCCCGGGCGCCAGCTATGGGGAAGCCGGCGAGGAAGGGATGCGACTGGAAGCGCTTCCTGAGGAATAACTGGCTGCTGCTTTCCACCGTGGTCGCGGTGGTGCTAGGTGAGATGCGTGGCGGGTGGGCGACGCGCGCACCCTCACGCGCTCCCAGCACCCAGGCCGCGTGCGGGGCGGGCGCGTGTGAGGATCGGCATGGCGCTGGCGCACCAGGTGCTCGGTTCCTCGGCTCCCCCTCGGCTTCCGACACCGCGCGGGGGCTTACCCTCGAGAGTGCTGATTTCTCCGTGCGAAGAACAAAGCTCCTCTGGGACACCCATTTGCGTGCTCCTTGAGCTTCGGGTTCCTGCTTTACCCAAAATGATCGTAGGGGCTTGGAAGGGGGAAAGGGAAACAAGTAGGTCTCGGTCCTTACCGTTTGGAAGCAAATGTGGTTTAATGCTTAAATCCTATCTGCTCCCCTCCTCTTTTTCCCCCTGAACCATGCGTTGTCCTAACAGAGCGAGTGTGGATGATGGTTTGCGGTTGAACTGGAAGAGGAATCTTAATCTCAGGAATGGTCCGGTCCCCGGCGGGAGGGAGAGTGTGGATGTTACAGTCGGTCACTCTTCCTAGTCAGTGCCTGGAAAGGTGCCTGCCCACGCGGCGGCGAGCCGCTGCCCGCACCCAGGCACGGAAAACCTGCCAGATTTGTGCTTGAATTTAGGGATGTGCAGTGATGGCCCGCAGGAAGTCTAGGGGAATGGAGACCTATCAGATGTTTCCCTTTCCACCCTGCAAACCTACCGAGGTCGCCTCCTTGAGCTCCCCTGCTCGCCACATTTCTTTTCTATTTTAAGTAATATTTAAGTCATATTTGCTTGTTTTTAAACAAGGTGTATTTAAGTGATTTATTCCTGACACATGACTGGATCAGGTGAATGAGCCATTGCTCAGAGGTATGAGTTATTCCAATTTAGACTCTGAATTTCTGCCAAGTTGTCTGTTTTACAACTTGGGCCTTGGGATGTTCCTCTTTGGTGTTGGAGCCAAGACTGTCTCCTTTCCTCCAAGACCTGGCCCAGGTGGGGACACCCAGCAGGTGAGGCTCCTTTGAAGTCCTCACCTTCCATTTGGAAACTGGAGCTGGGAGGAGGGGTAGCCTGTGCCTCTCCCAACCCCAAGCACATTTCTCTCTTGGTGCCCCGCCCAAAAACGTCTGTGGAAGTTAACGCCATCCTCAGGGTCGGATTTGCTCCTCTAGACCCTTGCGCAAAGTCAGGTTTCTAGTAAATAAATAACATCTTGGAATTACTTTAGCAGAGGCTATCTGTGGGAGGAAAAGAGAGAAGCAGAAGAGCAAGTCTTGACTACTTAGCTCTGTTTCCCCCAAGAAGAGTCACATGGCTCTAAGGAAAGGGAATGTGATTTTCCTGCAGCCAAATAGATGAGATGGTCTTGTTTTCCTAGAGACAAGAGTCCGAATTAATTGTGAAATCCCACCTGATTTCTTGTGGAAGTGAAATGATCCTGCCTTTTCAGCTGTGGGGTTTTCCAGAGATACTCACCTGTTGACCACGTGTGGCACGCTGGTGTTGAGTTTACTGATTCACTGAAGGCTGGTTTGGCAAAGATTTTGAAAATTGTTCCCTGGCCTTCACAACCTGTCACGTATATACATCTTCCGGGTCAAGGGAGATAACATGTCTGTTTTGCAGATGGGGCCTTTGGTGTCAGATGGGCAAATTTTTCCAGTTTTAATGTGGGTAACCCCGGGAGCGTGATTCAGATACTTTGCTCCAGAAAGAAAAACACAATATTAAATCTGTAAGTACTCAACTGAAGTTTTTCAGCACATTTGCTGCTCAAAGAGTAAT
Source organism: Madoqua kirkii (assembly GCA_006408675.1). NCBI lineage: Eukaryota > Metazoa > Chordata > Mammalia > Artiodactyla > Bovidae > Madoqua > Madoqua kirkii. The sequence continues at coordinate 18,356 of SJYC01007861.1, read as the reverse complement.
ATCAGGCAGTCCTGAGCATTTCAACTCGGTCTGAGAAGTGCCAGACCTATACCACCCTCAATGCACCCATCACAAGGCCCTTCCCAGGATCTTTCTCTTTTCTTCAGTCTTTGGAACACTGGGCTTGAGTACAAAAGTCACACCTCTATCTCTGTCATCTGTGCTAACTCATTCTGGGTTAAATCCAGAAGTGAAATTGCAACCAACTTATAACAGATATCGGAGAAGGCAATGGCACCCCACTCCAGTACTCTTGCCTGGCAAATCCCAGGGATGGAGGAGCCTGGTAGGCTGCAGTCCATGGGGTCGCTAAGGGTCAGACACGACTGAAGCGACTTAGCAGTAGCAGCAGTATAACAGAGATGCTAAGTCCACCCATAAGCCCTTTTGACCATGATAGTAAGTTTATTTTTGTAACAGTCTTAATTGATAACAGAGATTGCAAACACTCTTGTGTAGCCTTCTTTCTGAACCTTTCAACGTGTGGACCTTAAAAAAGAACATTTAATTTATTACCCTGACAGAATATCATCTTCTGATTAAAATTGAAGTATTTTGTCCCTGCTATATATAATTCATCAGCCCTGATACTTTAAAATATTTTGATTTTTGAAGTGAAGGGCAAAACTTTTTAGCAGCCAGCTGAAAGCCTCTGATTTTTCCAGGCAGTATGTGAGGGGAGATGAAATTAAAGGTCATCTTTATTAGGTGTAAATGTTAATTTCTTTTTTGGACAAAGATATACTAAAAGCTAACTATTTCCTTATATTGTTACTCATGAAATAAAGAGACTGCATAGTTAAGTGACTTTCTTTGTTAAAGTGACTATCCTTCACAATCTGTTAAACCCTACAAGGACCTGGAGATAACATCTTAGATTTTCAGATGAGAGGCCTTTAGTAAAATCTGACTGTGTGTGTGTGTGTGTCACTCAGTCATGTCTGACTCTGAGACCCCATGGATTCCTCTGTCCCTGGAATTCTCCAGGCAAGTACCCTGGAATTCTCCAGGCAAGTACCCTGGAATTCTCCAGGCAAGTACTGCAATGGATTGCCATTCCCTTCTCCAGGATCTTCCCAACTGAGGAATCGAACTTGGGTCTTTTGTGTTGCAGAAAGATTCTTTACGGTCTGAGCCACCAGGGATTAGGAACAATTTTCACTGTATTCATTACGATTCTTGTAGGCCTTTCCCTTGCTTCTGGAGTGTAGTAGTATGAGAACAGAGACTGGAGTCACGAGTCTTAGATTTGAATTCTGATCCAGTCAGCTCTGTGATTTAGACAAAATCTCTCATTCTCTGGAATCCTCTGGAATCTGGAAAATAAGGATATATATCATTCCCTCCTATGCTATTAGAGTTGATTAAGATAATGTGAAAATACCTAGTTATATGACTAGCATATAACAGGCACTCAGTAAATGTCATTTTAAGGTGATTTGAATACCTTGATTCTGAGGAAATTAATATTTTCTTATGAAATAAGGTCTCTCATGGTCTTTCTCTGTCCTGCTTGGTGTCCAGCCTAGAATTCTGAGTCCAGCGTGATTCAAATATTTTGATGACATGTTCTGTTGAGGTGAACACTAGCCTCCAGAGCACTCACTATTCATTGTTTTGAAAGGATATGGAAAGGATTAATCATTTTGTTTTGTGCCCCATATAGCATGATTTTCATTTCATTTAACAGGCAAAAATTCTGAGGGAAAAATTTTTGTGCTTTCAGTGGGAATTCTGTTCAAGCAGAATCAGTGTGTGGGAATTCTGTGCATTGTAATTCAAGTCAGCCAGTAATGATCATAGCATGTATAATGTTGGCAAAGCACTCATGGAACCCTCACCCCACTCACGACATAAAGCCTGATCATTCTATCCAGACAGGTTGTGCTTTATTTCAGTCATTTGAAAAATCTGATTTCCAGCTTATGGATTTTCAGGAAAGGATATAGCTATTGCTATTTACAAGACAGAGCTGACGAGCTTATTCTTCCTGAATAATTTTCTTCAGTACACTAAAGGAAGCAATCATTTATAGATTCAGATTCCATTGTCTAAAACTGAGAACAGTTTCTTCATGTTCTTAGTAATATCCTTGCCCAAGCCAGCCTCATGTCTCCTCTGCTGGGGCTCTTGTAGTATATATCTGGCAGTGCTAATTTGAGCTGCGGCATAAGCTCTCTTGCTGTGTTTCTGCATGTCTCTGAAGCCCCTGAGTATGAGATGGGGGCAGGGGAACAGCTTCAGCTCAGTGTTCAGAATATATTTTGTTATCATGAAACTCATGTGCTTCGCCTGTGCTGCTGGGCCTCTGATCAGCTCAGCCTTGGAATATACCAGTACTGTAACTGGCACTTAAATCATTTGCTCGTTCAACAAATCTATATCAGGCATCTACTGTGTGCTAGGGACTTTTTTAGAGCCAGGGCACATAACAGTGAGCAAAATAAAACCCCTTTCCTCATGGAGCATATGCTGAAGTGGAGTCAAGTAGACAGGAAACCGGATAAAGAGGTGAACTACAATATAGAGTACGTTGGGTGGTGAGAGTGTTCTAGAGTAACGTAAAGCAGGGAGGGGAACTGGGCAGTTTAGAATTCTGAGTCCAGCGTGATTCAAATATTTTGATGACATGTTCTGTTGAGGTGAACACTAGCCTCCAGAGCACTCACTATTCATTGTTTTGAAAGGATATGGAAAGGATTAATCATTTTGTTTTGTGCCCCATATAGCATGATTTTCATTTCATTTAACAGGCAAAAATTCTGAGGGAAAAATTTTTGTGCTTTCAGTGGGAATTCTGTTCAAGCAGAATCAGTGTGTGGGAATTCTGTGCATTGTAATTCAAGTCAGCCAGTAATGATCATAGCATGTATAATGTTGGCAAAGCACTCATGGAACCCTCACCCCACTCACGACATAAAGCCTGATCATTCTATCCAGACAGGTTGTGCTTTATTTCAGTCATTTGAAAAATCTGATTTCCAGCTTATGGATTTTCAGGAAAGGATATAGCTATTGCTATTTACAAGACAGAGCTGACGAGCTTATTCTTCCTGAATAATTTTCTTCAGTACACTAAAGGAAGCAATCATTTATAGATTCAGATTCCATTGTCTAAAACTGAGAACAGTTTCTTCATGTTCTTAGTAATATCCTTGCCCAAGCCAGCCTCATGTCTCCTCTGCTGGGGCTCTTGTAGTATATATCTGGCAGTGCTAATTTGAGCTGCGGCATAAGCTCTCTTGCTGTGTTTCTGCATGTCTCTGAAGCCCCTGAGTATGAGATGGGGGCAGGGGAACAGCTTCAGCTCAGTGTTCAGAATATATTTTGTTATCATGAAACTCATGTGCTTCAGCCTGTGCTGCTGGGCCTCTGATCAGCTCAGCCTTGGAATATACCAGTACTGTAACTGGCACTTAAATCATTTGCTCGTTCAACAAATCTATATCAGGCATCTACTGTGTGCTAGGGACTTTTTTAGAGCCAGGGCACATAACAGTGAGCAAAATAAAACCCCTTTCCTCATGGAGCATATGCTGAAGTGGAGTCAAGTAGACAGGAAACCGGATAAAGAGGTGAACTACAATATAGAGTACGTTGGGTGGTGAGAGTGTTCTAGAGTAACGTAAAGCAGGGAGGGGAACTGGGCAGTTATAGTTGGAATAGGGTGAATGGGGGAGAAGGCAGTGGCACCCCACTCCAGTTCTCCTGCTGGAAAATCCCATGGACGGAGGAGCCTGGAAGGCTGCAGTCCGTGGGGTCGCTGAGGGTCGGACGTGACTGAGCGACTTCACTTTCACTTTTCACTTTCATGCATTGGAGAAGGAAATGGCAACCCACTCCAGTGTTCTTGCCTGGAGAATCCCAGGGATGGGGGAGCCTGGTGGGCAGCTGTCTATGGGGTCACACAGAGTTGGACACGACTGAAGTGACTTAGCAGCAGCAACAGGGTGAATGGGAAGGCCCTGCTGCTGCTGTTAAGTTGCTAAGTTGTGTCCAACTCCTTTGCGACTTCCATGGACTATAAACTGCCAGGCTCCTCTCTCCCTGGGATTTTCCAGGCAAGAACACTAGAGTTACCATTTCCTTCTCTAGGGCACCCTCTCAACCCAGGAATGGAACCTGCATCTCCTGCATTGGCAGGTGAATTCTTTACCACTGAGCCACCAGGCCCTGCTGAGAAGGTGACAGTTGAGTTGAGACTGGAAAGAAGTGAGGGAACATGTGCACAGATATCTGGGGAGATCCCAGCATGAGGAAGAGCACAGGAGTGGAGTGGGAGGGGGAGAGGGGACAGGATGGTGTGTGCTCTTATAAGGACTTTGATTTTTACTGGAGTTGGGAAACCATTAAAAGGTTTTGAGCAGAGTAGCAGAGTAGCGACATGGTCTGATTGTCTTAATCTGCTCTCCTGGCTGCTCTTAGACCATAGAGAGCAGACACAAGGTGGAAGCAGAGAGACCAGTTTAGGAGGCTAGTGCAATTAGCCACTTTTCTAATCTCATTTCTGTCATGTTTAGTGAAATCTTAGGAAACACTTAAGAAAAATCAATGAGAAAAATATTGCAACTGTAAGGTAGGCGTTATTGTTTTGCCATTATATGGATGAGGAAACAGACATGGGCCAGTGCAGGACTCGCTCAGGATCACTCAGGTAACAACTGGCAATTCCCAGCTTACTATGCTTTCCCTTCCCCTCCTTTGGATGCTGTCCTCCATCTTTGTCCCGATCTCCCTGGTCCTCACAGAACCTCTTGTGGATCACGGTGGTCTGGCTGTGTGCCATGTCGAAATAGAGAATGAAGACTCCGTAGGGTTCGATTTGGGCTGCAGTTGCCCCTTTCTCCCCTGAGACTGAGAAGGGGCAGAAACATGCCTCCAGGGACTCTCAGAAATGCAGTGTGTACCCTGGAAGAACACTGTTCCTGTGGGGTTTGCCGGACTCATTAGCCAGGTTGGTCTCCACTCTAGGCTCCACATCACCCTTACGCCTTGGTCCAGGAGGCTCCCCTGCTATTCTTTCCACCTTCAAAGTCAGCCCTTCTTACCTTCGAACTAAGTGGCTTGGTGTGACTGGTGCAAAGGGTGTGACTGAGGTACATGAGGGAAAAAAAGCAAAGCTGCCACAGAGGTCAGGGGTCGGATCTTAGAGGGATTGGAATGCCACACTGATAAGTTCAGACATGCTTGTGGGGATGAAGCTGGGCAGTGACATGGTCAGGACTGTGCTTAGAAAAGATCCGTGGGGCAAATGGATGTGGTGAATGGATCTAAGGAGGGTAATGTTGCAGGTGGGCAGAATGCCCAGAGAATTGCTGTTGAGGTCCAGGTAGAGAGGGAGATGGGGGCCTCGGCAGGGCAGCAGCAGTGGGAGTAGAAAGGAAAAGATGGCTCTGTGAGGTGTTCGGCAGGTTGACCTGACACTCCTTGACTAGGTTTGATCCTTGGAACAAGGAGGTGGTGATCTCTAGCAGGAGAGAGAGTCCTGGCTGGGGTGGCAGCTTGGAGAAGAACTATCATGCCTTCCCACTGCACAGAACCAATATCAACTTGCTCTTTGTTGCCCTGTAGTTGGAAAGAAAATGAAAGTGAAGTCATTCAGTCGTATCTGACTCTTTGGTCATATGGATTGTAGCCTACCAGGCTCCTCTGTCCATGGAATTTTCCAGGCAAGAATACTGCAGTGGATTGCCATTTCCTTCGCCAGAGGATCTTCCCAACTCAGGGATAGAACCCAAGTCTCCCACATTGTAGGCAGATGCTTTACTGTCTGAGCTACAGGGAAGTCCAAGTAGTTAGAGTATTTGCTAATGTTTGCCCTCCCCACTGACCCTTGAAGAGCCCCTGAGGGAAGGAATTCTGGCTACCCCTCACTACATCCACACCACCTGTCACAATGCCCGGTGTGCTCAGTATATTTGTTGAACTGTTGAGTCATTTATGACCCAGGGAGATAGTAAGAGGTTATCTTTGTTTATTGAATGGGTAAATTAGCCCAAACCTAAGCTTGAATTCCATCATACATTCTTCTCTGCCTGCTTTAGCCTCCCTCCTCTGATTTGCATCACTAAGACAGATTAACAGTATTATACATACTTATCAAGTATGTTAACTTTTCTGCCTCACAACTAGTTTATAGACCCCTAGAGGTTAGAAGCATTCCTGTTACCCTTCTTATCAGAAGGAAGAGAGGTTTGGATTAACTAGAAGAGAAAAAAGACTTCCTTGATGTGCCAACTACCATTTGTAGGTAGCTGACCGTCTGAGGTGATATTTCATTGAGAAAGAATTGGAATCAAAAGTTCTGAACTTGATTACCGATGTCTACCAAGGGCTTAAGATCAGGAAACAGTGGCGTGTGTGCTGCACACTTGTTGACCCTGGATCCGATCCCTGAAGTTCCTTCTAGATTTAAGATCCTTTAGCTCTATGCTTGTGTAGTCATTCCTCAGTTTATTGCTGAGTCCGAAGAACTCTTCTTAGGGAACTTAGGAAGAGTTAAGGTCATTACTGGCTTCCCTGATGGCTCAGTGGTAAAGAATGCTTATTTGATCCCTGGGTGGGGAAGATCCCCTGGAGGAGGAAATGGCAAGCCCCTCCAGTATTCTTGCCAGGAGAATCCCATGGACAGAGGGCTATGATCCATAGCGTCACAAAGAGTTGACACAACCAAAGTGATTTAACACACATACACACAGTCATTACTAGAGGATAAAATGACCTTGATGTTGAATCAGTTGTTCTACATCTGTGACTTGGGATATAATAATGTAAATTGTGTGTGGAACTGTTACCAAGGTAATGTTCTATGTCAGCTTTAAATTATTCATTATAACAGTAATATGAGGTCTAAAAACTTATATTGTTTCTATACAGAAATGTGTGTCTTGCACATATTTGCTTAATTAAGTATATTGGGGAAACAATCCTTTAGCTGACTAGATCCCACTTTCACATATGGAAGAATTAGGGAAACAGTTTTGGGCTTTGAATACCTATGCCTGGTTTGGTTTCAGTTTTGGAACCAAATCAGAATCCACCAGAGTTGTAGAATCACTGAAAAGATTGTGATTTTTAGTTGATCAAACTTACCATCTGTCAAAAATTTGAGCAGTGGGCATAAGAAATAAAGGAAGCTTAAAATGATCACACAAGATGTAGAAAGCTATCACATGCCAAATCTTGATTTGGTGGCACTCATATAGTTGCTCAGATGGAAGAAAACCCTGGGTTGCACAGGCAAGGTACAAATAAATGGGATTAGGAATTAGCAATCGGAGAACATATACACACTCAGATGAGCACTTGCTTATAAAGAGAGAACTCTTTTCACATTAATTACTTGGGAGGAGCTGTGATTACCTTTAATAGAGCTGAGACTGGAAGTAGCTGTCCTGTAGGGAGTCAGTGACATGCTGGCCTGATGCCAGGCAGCTCTGTCCGCCTGAGGAGCTGCAGGTCTCCCCCGTGTTAATGTCTCTGGAGGTCTGGGGTCACAGATACTGTGGGGACTGGAGCACTCTTGAAGAAAATGAACTCATCTTAAACAACACTATGTGGCCCACTTAGACTCCTCTGCAGCAGTGTGTGTTAAAGTAGCAAGCCTTTCCTATTTTGAATGTTCAACATACATCTAATAGAAGACAATATTGGAGACAATTACAACTAAGCCAGTAATTCACTTTGAGCTATAGTTTAGCCCAGCAGATAGATTTCGAAGGAGCTAATTCATTATACTTGCTGAGGAAACAGACCCAAACGGTGACAAAGAGGGCTCTGTTGTAATTAGTAAGCTCCACAGTAACACCTCTGTTAATGGAAAGGAAGTGTTTCAGTGACTCACTCATTGCCAGAAATGTTACTACCCTGTGTTTGAAAAATATCTGCTGACTGCCTGTTCCATTACCAGAGGTAGAATATTTCCTTTCCAACAAATACTCCTGCACTTTCCGGGATGGGCAGACCTTGTCCCAGCTCATAGACACTTCATGCTGTGTGTCCTGGGTGATTCTCCTCCCACGCCCACTCCCAGCTGTGTGAGCTCTGGGCCATGGTCCCTTCTCCGTCAGGACAGAGAGGAAGTTATGCCTCATTCTCCACCACAAGACCTAGAACCAGCGCTGAGGAAGCAAAACCCTCCCACCAGTCCCTCCATGCTTAGGCTGAGGTCTTTGCCCCTGGGGCCCTTCTTGGTCACAGAGCCCATCACTGGGTCCACAGGCAGGACAGTTGTCACAGCAGATCTTCCTGGTACAAGGAAAGGTCCTGGTACCAGCATCGTGTGACTCTGCTAGGTCGACCTATTGAAGCAAAGTGGTGGCTTTGGGGAGTGGAACTTCTGTTCAGGTGTGACCTCAATGAGGGTCTGCACTGTGTTCATTTTTACAGCTGCATTGAGATAACAGTTTGGACTTGATTTTCTCATGGGGTTAAAACTGCTCTTACTTGACTAAGGAGGAAGCCCTTAGATGAGAATCTTGAATGAGATTATAAAATTAAATTATTATTCTACCACTGTTGTATTGCTTAATCATTATCTGGTTACTTATAATTCAGTAAAGAATTAATTCAACAACAAAATAAATAGACCATCATCAAAAATGCCTAACCACACAAAGCCTCCAAGCATTACTGGAAAATAAACTGATTCTGTGCCTATTTCATATACTTAATTATTTTCTGAGCCACTTAACCACTTTACAAATTTCATATGAGATTTCCCAAATTATGAAGCAATGAGGGAGATACAGTTTCTCCTTTGACTTTTTATTTTTCTTGTGGGTAGCCAAATCTAATCAGTAATACTTATGGAGGGTTTATTATGACTTTTATGCACATTATTTCCCAATTGACCCTATACTTATTTTACAGATAAGGAGACTGAAATGTATAAGACTTAAGTTACATGACTGAGGTCACACTCAGAACTGGGATTTGCACCCAGAACTGACTCCAAAACTGTGGTTATTAACAATTAAGTAAGACTGCTTCCTAGAAAACTTGGATACACCCAAATTATAGTTCAGAGCATTCTTACAGACTTCACTCTTGTAAAATAGCTAAATAAAGCCTAGTAGCCGCCTTCTTACTCCATCTCTTGTCTGTCTCTTGGCTTTTCTTTATTATGTCTTTGAACCTGAGGCATCCTGTAGTATTTAGTCCTTGCCCTTACTCCTCTTCCACATAAATTTTCTATTTGAAGTTACTCTGGTTGAGCTTGTCTAAAAGTTACTTTCCCAGGATATATAATGCTCTCCTGTCCTACTGCTTCTGCTCATTGTGTTTCACCCACTGTTCTACCCATCCTTGATGGTGGATCTCATTTTTCACTTTTATCATATAGACTTCTCTGACTGCCAGTCAGAGATGATTTCCCTTCTCTGTGCTCTTATATTGCTTAATTTGTATTCCCAAATTGTGCTGCATTTGAGCCACGGCTTCCAGCCCTGTCCCATGGCAGGCAGCACCAGCTGATTACAGCACTCTTTACCCTGGAGCTTTGTGGTAGCCTTGGAATCCTCAAAACTATTCTCTAAGCAACTGCTGTTAATCAAAGGGAACTGGCAGGTCAGACGGAAAGTGTCATTCATTGCTGGGAAGATGTCTTCACTTAGCAATTAATGTAAATTGAAGAAGTATTGATGTTAACTGGCAAGAGATGCAGAGTTGAAGTATGTTTTGTTTTAGTCTGTCAGAGGCAGTATGTGCACAGAAATCATCGACATAAGCCTAAGTGTGGTCAAAGCTGCAAGAAAGCCTCAATGTGCCTTAGGCCTTCAAAGAAAAGGTGGAATTGAGAGAGATCAAGCCTTGATGAACCATTGATCCCCTAGTTTCTCAGTTAGTTGTATATGAATTTTTGATGGAGACTCTGGGGAACTCATCCAAGCTGTAGTCATCTAAAATATATTTCCTCCTAGTTTGGGGGCCTCAGAAGAGCACATGTAGTCACCAATGGTTCTGAGACCACTTTAGTGTGAACTCAGCATGACCCTGGAACTCTTGGAATGGACAGCACCTTTCTATCCTGAGAAATTTCTGACCTCAAGAAGCCAGAGCCTGCCTCCTCTCCAGAGAATTCTTTGGGCTAACTAGACCAAATAATAGTTCCGTACAATCCTGAAACTGGACAGAATTAGATTAGAAGATCCATCCAACTTCCTAAAGTTGGGCCATGGCATGGAGCTGAATCACCCTTGGATGGTAGAGCCTTTTTGAATGTTGTATTTAGCACCTCCTATGTCTTTTCATGAACTTTTTTTTCTAGATTTCCCCTTTCATGCATCCTTTCACATCATTGTCCAAATTCCCCCATTCCTGTCCCTGTCAGGAGATTATTTCTATGATAAGAGATTAATTAGCCTGACTGTGTTTCCTGTTCCAGTAGACCTTGAGCTTGAACAGCTTGGACAAATGCTGGACTTGGTTGTTAAAGATTTTGAAGATGAGTTTTTACTTTTTTGTTAGCAAAATTGTCAATCAAGAAACAAAGATGATCTGCCCCATTTCTGCTGCTTCTTCATTGATTTCTTTCTTACACCTAGAGAATTTCATGAGATTTCATCACATGGGGGAGCTTCTGAGTTCCACATAACAAAGGTGGAGATCCCATTGCCCATGCAGAGCCCACAGACCTTGAGAAAAATGTCCAGATCTCCTCTGTAACTACATTTGCCATTTGCATTGAATAGAAGTGTTTGCCAGTAACCTCTAACTAGCTTGTTTATTTTGTGGGAAAAAACAAGTTTACGTTTATTGTTTTTATGTGGAAATGATTGGGTAAGGTTCCGCTGCTTTTTTAACTGCAAGTGAGTAACCATAGGACCCTGGATTTATTGAATCCAAGATCAAGATCCTGAAGTTTCCTGAAGCATTGCTCATCGCTTTGTGAATCCTGTTCAGGGCTCTGTGTTCTAGGGAAGAGGGTTGGTAGATGGCAGTAAGTGAGGTTTGCAGCTATGACTTTTTGCTCAGATAGTCTTTCTCCCCTTTTACAGACTCTCCTCATGCCCTGGAACATGTGTTCATGAGGGTAATACTGAGAAAGGAGACTCAAGATCCCCACAGACATAAAACATTCCAAGATTCCAGAAGTAAACAAAGCCCTCTAGGATTACTGTGAAAGATCATACTCAACCATGGTTTTCTTTGCTTTTTTTTGTCCCTTGACGGTCATCTTAAATGCATGTACACCCATCTCTAGGCCTTAAGGAGAAGGCAATGGCACCCCACTCCAGTACTCTTGCCTGGAAAATCCCATGGGCAAAAGAGCCTGGTAGGCTGCAGTTCATGGGGTCACTAAGAGTCAGGCACAACGGAGTGACTTCACTTTCACTTTTTATTTTGATGCTTTGGAGAAGGAAATGGCAACCCACTCCAGTGTTACTGCCTGGAGAATCCTAGGGATGGGAGAACCTGGTGGGCTCCCCTCTATGGGGTCGCACAGAGTCAGACACAACTGAAGCAACTTAGCAGCAGCAGCAGCTAGGCCTTAAATCTAATATATTGTTATTAAATGAGCTAAGACATGTGAAGTACTTTATAAAAGTATCTTATAAATGTTTGTTGTTGTTTCCCAGAAATAAAAAAGGGAGGCATGCAAACAGTAAAACATGGGTCCTGGCTACAGTATTATTCCTTAAAAACACTAGAAGACAATGTTATCTGTATGTGTTTCCTGGGGCCCTACTCTCATCTCCTGGGAAAGGGCATCTGGGCCCCTTTTTGTGGCTATATAACATGTTTAATATTCTATACATGAGTAATGTAAAATAATAAACAAGCTGGTCTGTCTTTGCCTTTTTTCTACCAGTGAGGATTAAGAGAAGTATCTGAAGTATTTAGAAACAGAGATTCCTGACCAAACTTTCAATACTGGGTACCACTTTCATTTTAATTTAAGAAATATAATAAAATTCTTCAAATACACTTCAACGTATATGAAGATAAAAACAAATATTTCTGCAGTGCTTCTGGGAGTGGAGAAGGAGAGGTCAGAGTTGTGGCTTCACAGGAGTTGGGAGAGAAGGGTAAACCGTTAGCAGGCAGGTGCGTGATGAAAATAGGCGGGTGACAGAGATTTTTGAAGCAGAGGTGAGGAATGGGCTGAGAAAGGTGGAGAGCCTCGGTTGCTTAGACTTAGCATTCTGGGTGCAAGATCCATCATGCTGGTAATTCCAGGATTCTGACAGGTCTAGAAAATCCAGGATGACTGCCTCCCTTCTTCTCAGGCAGAGGCTCATCTCTTTTCCTGCTCTCAAGTTGCCGCTACCTAAACCCTGCTGGGGGGTAGACGGTCAGATTTCTTTTACACTTGGAAAGAAGCCTTCTAAGATTGTGTAATGAACCAAGAAGCTGTTTCTGGGAGTTGTAAAACTGGTTATTGTGAAGAGGTAGGGTTCCCAGAAAATCTGACATAAAACCTGAGGGAAAAGGTGTGTCCTTCAAGCAGAGGATTCCAGGGCCTCTCCAAACTGTGTATGTCGGGGTGAGGGGGCTTGTCATTCCTTCAAGGACTTGGAGGCCAAGTATTTGCCTGGGTGCCAAGGAGGGGAAAGAGTGGGGTGTGACCACAGGGTAGATCAGGATTTTTCACAGAAATGTATGAAATAAGCCGATAGTAGAGTCACCCATGAGTTTAGCAGATAAGAACCATTTTAAGAGGGTGATGGGGGGTGGGGGGCACGGGGAGGAAGGAAAATAAAGTTGACTACAGGTAGAAAATGGAAAAGTAAAGTAGACCAGAACCCACAGGTCAAGTAGAGGTCTACATCTCAGGAAGTAATGCCGAAACACAGTGTAGGACTGTCCCACCTTTTGGGGAGAGGGACAGTCTGGTGGGTGGTTGTTTTGGTTTTTCCGAGATGAGAGCAAGCTGGGTCTCTAAGCCAGCTGGATGCTTGCTGTAGAGACTGGACTCCTGTGGACTGGCCCTACAGCCAACCTTATCCTCACTTAAACTCAAGGGACTCTTTGGACTCCAGGGCTCCCAGAAGCCTGGAGAAGTCCTGAGGTGTAGGAAGCAGGCACCTAACTTCTCATGTGTACCTTACCATAGCCATTGTCAGTTCCTGGAGAGGCCATATTTATGATGCCTCTCTGGGTTCGGCGGCGCTGGGACAAGGTGGCAGAACTTGTACCCCCGTTCCTGTGACCCAGTTTTCATACTCTGCTAGTGGTACGGTGTCTCAACTATTTTTTCCTGCCTTTCGTAATCAGGTTTAATGAGTAAAAACTACGTAATGCAGGGCTTCCTGGTCCTATGCACTAAATAGCAATTATCATGCACTTATAGTTGTACTCAGCCTCCTGGGACACAAAGCAGGGTGAAGAAAGGACAAGAGGTAAATCTAAAGGACAGGGAGGATAACCAGCACAGAGCCACACAGCACTGGCTGCCATGCTAACAGGTTTTCTTGGACACCGTTATCGAGGTCTATAAATGATGGGAGAGAAATTAGTCTGATGATGTCTGGTGATCCTGGAGGCCCTGCTGTGGGCATTTGGAGAAGTAAGTGGTATAAGGACTCCCACATCCGCTGTCACCGTGTACCAGCAACCTGCATCCATGTACCAGCATCCTACGTCTGTGTACCAGCCTCCATCCGTATACCAGCATCCTGCATCTGTGTACCAGCATGACCATTCTGCTGCCTCTTCCTATCCCACCGGCCCAACCCCGTGGCTTCCACAACTAGAAGACCTTGCCTTCATGTGAGCCAGCCTTTCTTTCATGCAAAGAGGGCAAATGTGATTGAGAGAGGTCGCACCCAGAATATCAGTGACACATTCTGTCTCCCCACTCTTCTAATTGGAAGGGACAGAAAATCCAGGTTGAACAGGCTTAAACTAGAAAAGTGGAGAGTGAGGCATAGAATTTATGGCTCAAATAATTTAAAAGCTCAGAGATGGTAACTGGTTTCAGGTATAGCTAGATTCAAGAGTTCAAAAAATATCATTCTGTCCTGTTCTCTTTTTATGTACCGTCTCTGCACTCTTTGGTTATTTTCACTCTTAGGTGAGATGCTCCCATTGGTGATGAGACAGCTACCGGCACAGTCAGGGTTTCCATTTCCCTGCTTCACACTCAGCAGAAAAGTTTTTATCTGTTGAGACCTGACTGTGGGGCTTTAGTTGGGTTATAGGACCATTCCATAATCAGCCTTGGGACTAAGGGAGCATGATTGTCTGATGGACCAGGCCAAAGCCACCCCTTTATCCCACCCTCTTCCCCCAACTTCTGAATTATTATAGCTTGAATTGGACCTAAACAGACTGAGAGTGAGGAGGTATGTTGTTAATAGCAGGGACAATGGACATTGAGTGGTAATTACAACAAATGTTTTACCTTTTATCTATTGTGCTCCTGAACTAGTTCATAAATGCCCTCAGTGTGTACTCGTAGCTAAGTTTTATTGAATTCATAGCATTACAGAAATGTTTGAAGTTGTTTAGCTAATAACCACATACTTTGAAAATAATTAAGTCATAAACTACTTTAAGGGCTTCCCAGGCGGCTCAGTGGTAAAAAATCTGCCAGCCATGCAGGGGACACGGGTTCCTCGGTTGGGAATATCCCCTGGAGGAAGAAATGGCAACCCACTCCAGTATTCTTGCCTGGAAAATCCCAGGGACAGAGAAGCCTGGCAGGCTACAGTCCAGGGGGTCACGAAGAGTCAAAACTGAGCACACACACACAGCACAGACTACTTTAAAGGCTGAGAGAGGAGAAAGACAATTATACAGGGACCACAATTGAAGTTTTGCTCTAAACTCTTAAGAATTGCAAAAAGACAATCCTCAAACCTAACCTATTGCTAGTGTCATATTTAGCAATGAAAGTCTGAATGCTTTCCCCTTAAAAATATCAGGAATAATGCAAGGATGTTCACCCTTAAACACTTCTATTCTATATCTCAGTGGAAGCCTGATCCAGGACAATGATACAGTAAGAAAAAAAAATGATGAACTAGATTGGAGAGAAACAAAACTTAACCCTATTCACAATGGCATGACTTTCTACAAAGGAAATCCCAAGGAATCTATAGAATAACTCCTAAAACTAGTAAGTGATTTAGCAAGGTTGCAAGATACAAAATTAATATACCCCTGCAAATTTGTTATTTCTATATACTAATAATGTACAATTGGAGATTAGACTTTTAAAATATTAATATTATTTGAAATAGCTTATATATCTAATGAAATGTATGAATGGGATCTATAATTGAACATTATAGGACACTGATGAAAGAAATTATAGACTTAAATAAACAGACATACCTGTTCATAGATTGGAAGATACATCATAATGATTATGTCAGTTCTTCTCAAATTGGCTTACAGCTTTAATGTAATTTGAGTTAAAAATCTCAGAAGTACTTTTTTTTTTAGATATATCAGACATCTACACTTACAGGGAAAAGCAAAGGAATAACAAAAACAATTTTGAAAAAGAAGAAAGTTGGAAGAATTGCACTATCCCATGTCAAGACAAGCATCAAGACATTGTAGTTTGCTGAAGGGATAGACACAAATATATGAAATATAAATTCCAGAAGTAGACCCATACAAATATGCCCAATTGATTCTTGACAAAGATGAAAGAAGAGTCTTTTCAGCAAATGGTATTGGAACAACTAGACATTCATATGCCAAAAAAAAAAAATTATACACATCTAAAAATCTCAGAAGTACTTTTTTTTTTAGATATATCAGACATCTACACTTACAGGGAAAAGCAAAGGAATAACAAAAACAATTTTGAAAAAGAAGAAAGTTGGAAGAATTGCACTATCCCATGTCAAGACAAGCATCAAGACATTGTAGTTTGCTGAAGGGATAGACACAAATATATGAAATATAAATTCCAGAAGTAGACCCATACAAATATGCCCAATTGATTCTTGACAAAGATGAAAGAAGAGTCTTTTCAGCAAATGGTATTGGAACAACTAGACATTCATATGCCCAAAAAAAAAAAAAAAGAACTTTTACCTATGTTATACAATGTTATACAAAATTAAGTCAACCATGGAACAGAGATCTGAAAGAAGAAAAAAGTACAGAATTCTCAGAATCATTGTGACCCACAGGAAAGAGTTCTTAAGATATTCTGATCAAACAGAAAAGAAAGAAATTGATAAATTGGAGTTTATTTAAAAAAAAAACTTTGTTCTATGAAAGATACCATTAAAAGAATGAGCACAACAAGCCATAACGTGGCTCACCTTAAGTGTGTGCAATTTTAAATTGGTTATACTTCAGGAAAACTGGGTGAGGGGAGGAGATTGAACAGTCTACATACTAGGAAAAAATAATTGTGGATCATATAACCAGTATACCTGAACTTCTATTGGGAACATAATAAGAACTTTCAAAACTCAATAGTGAGAAAACAATCCAGCTTTAAAAAACAGACACTTTACCAAAGAGGCTGCAATGTAAACACAGAAAAAGCTGTTCTACATTATTGGACATTAGGGAAATGTAAATGAAAATCACAATGAGACAGTGAAAAGAATTTTCTGTTTATTAAATTTTGTATCTATAAGAAATGATGGATGTTCACTGAGCTTATTGTAGTAATCATCTTATAATGTGTATAAGTCAACTTGGAAATTTAAAAAAATACAGTGAGAGGCCACTACATGCCTTGATGCTGGTGCCATCGATACTCGATGAAGACACAGAGAAACCTGTCCTCTTAAACATTGCTGATAGGAAAGTAAAATGGTATAGTTAGTATAAAAAAACAGTTTGGCAGTTTCCTGTGGCTCAAATGGTAAAGAATCTGCCTGCTAGTGCAGGAGACCCAGGTTTAATCCCTGGATTCCCTGGAGAAGGAAATAGCAACCCACTCCAGTATTCTTGCCTGGAGAATTCCAGTGACAGAGGAGCTTGGCGGACTACAGTCCATGGGGATTCAAAGAGTTGGACATGACTGAGCAACTAACACTAGAAGTTAAATATATACTTACCATATGACCCAGCAATCTCACTCCTGGGTATAGATGTCCTAGAAAGAGAAAAAACTGTGTTCAGGTGAAAACTTGTTCACAATGTTTAAAGCAGCTCTTATTCATAATCACCCCAAAACAGGAAGCAACCCAGATATCCTTCAATGAATAAAAAAATACTGTCCACCTATAAAGTGTGATCCGTTCAGCAAGAAAAAGGAGCATATTATTGATGGGCACAAAACATGGATGAATCAAAAAGGCATTATAATTAGTGAGAGTAACCAGTATTAAAAGGCTGTGTAGAGTATAACTTTAAATATAAGACATTCTCAAAAAGAAAAAAACATGGAGAACAAATTAGAGATTGCCAGAGGTTAGGCTCAGGGTGTATGTGTCTTGTGTGTGTGTCTATATTTATGTATCACTATAAAGGTATAGCATGAGGGAGTTCATTGGAGTGAAGGAAGTGTTCTATACCCACATCCTAAGTTTGATGGTGGTTGTAAGAATTTTAACACGTTAAAAGTCATGGGACTGTACAGTAAAAGTCAACTTTGCTGTATAATAAATACACACGTGCACACACACCTTTAAGAGTCTGGCTGGTACAAACAGATCCAGTGTTTCAAGAGGTATTCTGTGTTTAACAGTGCACAGAATTCCTTCTTTCTGGTGTCTTCATTCTTATGAAAAGCAAAGCCTCCGTTGGACTGTTGCTGCCCTGCTTTCCATGGAGGATATCTGATTTAATTGTTTTTGGTACTTTGGGGTGTGGAAGATAAGAGATCTTTTTTACTTCTCATCTACAGGGCCAGCCAGTTCTTCCTGGTTATGTGAACACACATGTCACATAAAGGAGTTTGGGAGGGCTTTCCAGACAGCTTTGAGCTGAGTTTTGAAGGGCTGCGATGGTCAACAAGTCAAGTAGGAAAAATGAGGGAGCAGTGTGCACAGGCTCAGAGCCCCGGGCAGTGGGTAGAACTGAATCAGTGGGGTGGGGCTTGAGGCAGGGCAGGACGAAGGAGCTTGGGTGCCAGCCTGTGATGGAAAACCATGAAAGGGTGTTAAGCAGAAAAGTGACTCAGCCAGATTGCATCTTAGAAAGATCATTCTGGCTTTGGTTTCAATTCAGTTCAGTCACTCAGTCGTGTCTGACTCTTTGTGACCCCATGAATCGAAGCATGCCAGGCCTCCCTGTCCATCACCATCTCCCGGAGTTCACTCAGACTCACGTCCACTGAGTCCGTGATGCCATCCAGCCATCTCATCCTCTGTCGTCCCCTTCTCCTCCTGCCCCCAATCCCTCCCAGCATCAGAGTCTTTTCCAATGAGTCAACTCTTCGCATGAGGTGGCCTAAGTACTGGAGTTTCAGCCTTAGCATCATGCCTTCCAAA
>SJYC01007860.1:0-13354 GCA_006408675.1 Madoqua kirkii | reverse complement strand
ATCTGCATATCTGAGGTTATTGATATTTCTCCTGGCAATCTTGATTCCAGCTTGTGTTTCTTCCAGTCCAGTGTTTCCCATGATATACTCTGCATATAAGTTAAATAAGCAGGGTGACAATAAACAGCCTTGACGTAGTCCTTTTCCTATTTGGAACCAGTCTGTTGTTCCATGTCCAGTTCTAACTGAGAAGGTGAATTTAGAAGAGAGAAGAGCAGAAGCAGAGAGGTATTAGAAAGTTGACGAAATAGTCTTGGTGAGAAATGAGGCTGACCTGAACCAAGTCTGTATTGGTGCAGATGGAAAGGAGACAGACAGATGTGAGAGTTGTTTAGTCAATAGAATCAACAGAACTTTGTGACCATTCAGTGTGGGCCTGGGATGGGATGCTAAGTCGTCTAGAACGTCCCCAAAGTGCACCACTTTGGACCCAGGCTGCTTTGGTATCTTAGCTGGGTCATTTACTTCTTGTGGACCCTGGGCAAGCAGCTTCACTTCCTTGTGCCTCAGTCTCTCACCCTCTCGGTGAGTTATGTCACAGAGTTGTGAAAATCAGTTAGAGTTAATTATGCTTAGACCAGCACCTGATCATAACCTACACAGCCCTCCAAAAAACGTCTGTGATGACAACACGGTTTAGGGAGATACGGAACTCTATTTATCAGGTGTCTATTTGTATGTAACCAGTTACTCCCAAACTTAGTGGATTAAGATAACAATCATACTATTACCCCACATGGTTCTGGGAATTAATTGGACTTAAATAAGCAGTTCTCACTTGGGATCTCTTTTGTGATCACAGGGAGATGATGGCTGGGCTGGAATCAACTAAAGGGCCATCACTCATGTGTCTGCTGCCTGAAAGACTCAAACAGCTGTCTTCTTTCTCTTGCTCTAGCTCTCCCTTGCTCGCTTTCTCCCCCACCACTTCCCCCCTCCCCCGTGTGGTCTCTCCAACAGGGCAGCTTCAGGGTAGCTGGACTTTTTAGATGGGATCTCAGGGCTTTAACTAAGTATCCCAAGAAGAGGTTTCATCAGAAGCCATCCCTGTTCTAACCTGGCCCCAGGCTCCATGCCGGCTCACTTCTGCTGTATTTTCCTCATTAAGGCCATTACAGAGGCCTACCCAGGCTTACGGAAAGGGAACAGAGACCCCACCTCCTGATGAGAAGAGAGTCAAATAACTAGTTTAAAACCACGAGGTAACTAGGAAGAAAAGTGAGAAGTCTTTTGGGAGAAGGAAAGATAGGTTTCTTTTTACCATGTTGGGTCCCATGTTGAGGTATATCACTAGGTAGAGGTTCCCTGAAGGCCTGGAACTTGGGAGACAGAGTGAGCCAGGACACAGAGGTGGAAATTGGATCTGTAAGAGCAGATAGGATCACCTGGGAGAGTGGGCAGCCCATGAAGAGGTCAGAATACAGACTTCTTGGGAAACACTGATAACAGTGTGGAGGTGAGCATCCAGAGGTAGGGAAATGGAGAGCTTACTGAGCCTGTCTAAGCTCCTCCAAACATCCATCTGGTTTTATCCCTAGGATGTTACAGTCTGATAATTCTCTGAGTCACAGCATCCTCCTGGCAATAGAGGTATCTTTCCAGCCAGAATGTACCCTTGGACCACATAGAACATCATCTCCCCCATCCTACCAGGCAGCCACTGTGAGAATCTCTTGCCTTCCCTCCCTGCAAGACCAGGCAGTGCGTGCAGGGCACCCAGCATTCTGATTGCTTCTGTGCTGTTCATTTGTAGTATGGGGCAAAGTATTAGATCCTCCTCCCTCCTTCCAGTCTGGTGTTTTCCCTGAACTAGAAGAGTACTTAACCAGGTTGTTAGAGTCACTTCTTTTCCACCCTCTAAAAATATTTCTGAATTCAAGCCACGTCACCGTGTGGCCTTCAGTTCCAGATCCTTTTAGAGAACCACACTGGTACTAGGGCTCACCCACTTGCCCTTTTGAGTTGCCACAAGGAAAAAGGGAGTGACTTGAGATTCTACAAAAGAGCAAGGTTCCAAATCAGATATATCTGACTTCGGAGATGAGCCCTTCCTCCAAAAGACACCAATATACACCAGCCCTGAACAGCCTGACTGTCTGGACAGTTGAATACAACAGGTCAGCTGGTTCCTGCCAGATTGTGCTCCTGTCTGATTGGTTTAGTTTGAGCAAGCAAGTGAAGTAAGACCGGACTTGCAGTGGGGACGTGGCGTCAGGATGGCTTCTCTTGATCTCCTCCTTCCTCTGGGAAACAGATGCATTAACAAACTCACTCATACCCTCACCCAAGCTCTGTGAGGAACCACCATCATCATCCAGCCAAACCTTTCCCTGGCCCACGTCATGGATCTGGGGTTCTCATTCTTCAGCCTTCTCTCTTTCCCACTCGTCATGGAGCTGCTTCTCCATCCCCCAAGTCTGGCATGGCTTCACGTTCCTTTCCAAGAACAACCTCCTATTTATCTCCCTGTTCTAATCCATCCTACACATCTCAGCCCCTACATACCTCAGCCAGCTTTATCACCAATCCAGGCCCAGCTTATGCAAACATGTTCAGTGGCTATTTATTGTCTCTGCTGCTGCTGCTGCTAAGTCGCTTCAGTTGTGTCTGACTCTATGCGACACCATAGACGGCAGCCCACCAGGCTCCCCCGTCCCTGGGATTCTCCAGGCAAGAACACTGGAGTGGGTTGCCATTTCCTTCTCCAATGCATGAAGGTGAAAAGAAAAAGTGAAGTCACTCAGTTGTGCCTGACTCTTAGCGACCCCATGGACTGTAGCCTACCAGGCTCTTCCGATTTTCCAGGCAAGAGTACTGGAGTGGGGTGCCATTGCCTTCTCCGTTCATTGTCTCTACTAATAGCTAATCTCGGTATACTACTTTATAGTGTAACACATGGTTTATCTCATTTAATCCTCACAGTGACTTGGTTAATATGAAGGGACCTAAGGGTCAGAGAAGTATAAATTCTCCTCTTTGGTATTCTAGGCCTTTTGTGGGATGCCGCAACTTAGGTTTCTCATCTCAGCTCTCTACAAACTACCTGTTGAGCACCAGCCAGACCATTGGCCAAACACATTCTTATAACATCTTCATGGAGGGAGCTGTGCGTTGGGGTCAGACAGACTTGGTCTTGGGGCTGGGCAAGTTTTCTGACCTTCCTTGTATGAATTCACTGTGCTACACCATTTTATATAGGGGACTTAGATTTTGGTATCTGTGGGGGCTTCTGGAGTCACTCCCCTTTAGTTAAACTAATATAAGGATAACTGTATGTTGTGTTTTGAAGGCTTGTTAGAGTAGATGACTGTAAAGGTGATTAGGACAGAGGACTTGACGAGTGTTAGTTTCTTTTTCCCCTGATTCTTCTGTCCTTGGGTGTTTCTCCCACTCTGCTTCTTCCTCACTAGTACCTGCCTTTTGAATTCCTATCTCATTTGGAAGGTGCATTCTGAACCTCTCCCTTTCTTATTCCAGCCTGATGAGAATTTCAAGAAAGCTTTGAATTTCTACACTCTGTAGACCATCAGGCTCTCCTAGGCTGTCACCACTGTGCATGTCCATCCTGCCTGCTAGAATGTGGGTTCTCCACGGCAGGGGGCAGCCTCCTCACTTTGCCCTCTCTGCCTGTGGCGCAGAGAGAAGCTACTCAGATAACACTTGCCAGATTCACTCAAGATCCCCGGAGGCTGTATGAGATCATCTTAATCATTTCCTGGCCCCTGTGGTGCTTGCCTTCCTCTGATCACAGTGCTTTCCCCCTTGTGTTTTATCATGTCCCTGAATGGTCTTAAGTGGAAAAACCGAAAGAAAGATGGCAACTTTAGAGGAAGTTGGCTTGAAGAGGTATTTGGTGCAGCCTCGCAGAGTTTAATGATTGTCTTTAAGCTTTTGTTAACCTTTAAAACTTGAGTGGTTTCACACAATGAACCATATCGCTAAGAAAAATGAAGATGAGGCCACCCTGGACCCTCACTTTCCTGTGACAGTGCTTGACTGGAGCTGTCAGGAGCCCCGCAGGTCTGCTTATTGCACTTCTTCCCTGACTCTCGTCCTTGGATATTTACAGTCTTTGATTTAAACTGTGAAGAATCACTAAAATATATTTACACTCTTAAGAACAAAATCATTCCTCTTTTTGATTTTTATAGCAGGTGGCAAAGTTTCTGTTGTTTCCCAGAGCGGTGAAAAGATTATTCTTTTATTAAATAGGTTTTGTAAGTGTCTTTGTGCTCTCCATCTGCAGACGTCTTCCATTATTTAGGATCTAGGGTGACAGAGGCCTCAAGGCCTATTACAACACCAACCACCTGTCAATGCAGTGTGGGGCTTCTTTCAGATGAAAGAGTCATCACCTTCATTCTTTGCAACAGCAAAAAGTGAAGAATATCCAATTCCTCTGCTTTCACAGTCACCTTTTAAAACTGAGCCCTGTGCTCCCCAAAGAGAAAGGCGAAGCAACAGGGAAGGTCCACGCTCCCTGAAGGGAGATGGAGAAAGAAGAGAACTCCCTCACTTTACACTTTATCCCATTTAACCCTTACCCTGTGTTTCTGAGTCAACTATCATTCCTTGTCTGACGGGAAAACTAAGGCACAAAGAGGCAATTGTTTACGCTCTGTCCCAGAGCCAGGAAATTAATGATGAGCAGAGTTTGGGCCCAGTTGTATCTAACTTATGTCGCATTCTTTCTATTCTGTCTGCCTTAGGATCTCCACCCTTTCTCACCATGTTTCTAAGACTGGTATTTGTATAGTTTGTTAGTTGGAAGACAGTCAAGAGCTGAGTGCAGTAAACAAAACTTGAGCTTCTGCCTGCTTGAAATAAGTTTCTGTTCAGCCCTCCACTGGGAGTGTGTCTGTAAGCCTCCTGACTTTCCACCATTAATAGCTCTATAATTTGAGTGGTCTTCAAGGAAATTGGAACAATAAAGAATAATAAGGTAACTACACTGTGAAATAGGATGCATTTCTTTTGTTGAGATCAAAGTGCTTCCTACATATATTTTCTCCTTTGGTTCTCACATTTCTGATGTACCTTTGTTGAAGTAGATACTTCAAGCACTTCAATGAAACAGCCAAAATCAAAGACATTAAGTGACAGCTAAGTGCGTGGTAGAAATGGAATTAAAATCTGCTTTCGTGACTCCTCTTTCCATTATACTCCTGATTGGTTTTTTCCTTAGACCAGAGAGAGCCTAAGCGCATTTTAACAGCTCTGTTCTCTCTACTTTTGTTCCTGCCGTTATCTCTGTTGTTCCTCAGTCACAGCTAACACGGAGCCTTCCTGCAGGGGGTGGAGCTAAATCATCTGAATTTATTATTCCACTTAACACCGGGAACCACATGATGTAGCTACTGTTGTTATGTCTGTTTGACTGGTGAAGACACTACATATGAGTGAGGTTAAATAGATTCCCTAAGGTCCTCCGACTAGTACCCGTTGGAGCAGACTCAACTGCAGACCTGGACGACACATGGAAGTTTCCAAAGGGCCTTGTATCTTCTCCTAGACTATAAACCGCATGAGACCCAGAACCACAAGTGTATCCTCCCTAGAGCTTAGCAAAAGGACGCTGTGTAGCAGGGACTCTAGTCAAATGAATTAGTGGCCGCTAACTTTGATTTTTCTTTTCCTACAGAGATTGTCAGGTCATGTTGTTCCCAGATTAATCCTGGTTTTCTGTTGGTTGTTTTGATTGATTTGTATGCCCTGTAATTAAAAAATAAGCTCTCACACATCTCCTTTGTGGGCTATGAACTACAATCTGTAATCACAACTTTTCTTTCAATTGATCATCATCTTTCTGAGCCATTAATAAACATGTCTGGCATCACATGGGTTTTTTAATTGGTCTTTCCAGATGGTAAGGCCTTCAGAGCTGATAATCTCATCCATATCATACTAAGTGAAAGCTTGAACAAAATGCCACATCTTTGGCAACCTTTGTTCTGATAGTATGATAACTAAAAGGAAGAAAGAGTCTCCATGTGGTTTTGGTCTTCTCTCCCACCCCAGGGAAAAGTCATCAAATTGTCACCCAGTCAAAATGGAAATGAATCGCACTTAGTATCACCTGCCTTTCTCTTTTTTTGTTTTATTGAATCGATTCACTTTGAAAGTATGTATATGCTTTTTCTAATTGAGGTAAAATTCATATAACATAAAAGTTACATTTAAGGTGTACCATTTAGTGGTTTTTAGTATATTCAGTGTGTTGTACAGGCACCACCACTGAACACTTTCCATCACACCTCCCAGAAATCTCATGCCTGTTAGCAGTCAGTCCCTACCACTCACCCCCATCCTATGGCAGCCACTAATCTGCTTTCTGTCTCTTGCTTATTCTGGACCTTTCATGTGAATGGAATCATATAGTATGTGGCCTTTTGTGTCTGGATTCTTTGACTGAGCTTAACGTTTTCAAGGTTCATTCATGCTATAGCATGTATTAGTACTTCAGCCATGTTGTAGCTGAATAATGTTCCAGGGTATGAACACACTACGTTTTTTTAATCCAGTATTAATAGATATTGTTTTTTACTTCTTGGCTCTTATGATTAATGTTGCTAAGAATGTTTCATGTACAAGTCTTTTGCAAAGATATGTTTCCAGTTCCCTTCTACCTAGGAGAAGAATTGCCTAGGTCAGCTGTAACACTGCTGGGTCATATGGTAACAGTACGTTTAACTTTTTGAGGAACTGTCAAATAGTTTTCCATGAGGACTGTACCATTTTACATTCATACAGTGTGAGAGAGTTCGTTTCTTCATGTCTTCACCAACTACGTTATTTTCTGTTTGCTTTTTATAACCATTCTAACAAATGTTTTTCTTTGTGGTTTTGATTTATAGTTCCCTAATGAGTAATGATGTTGAACATCTTTTCATGTGCTTATTGTTCAGCTGTATATTTTTCTTTGGAGAAATATCTATTTAAATCTTTTGCCCATTTTAGAAATTGAGGTTGCCTTTTTATTCTTGAGTTGTAACAGTTCTTTACGTACCAGATACATAATTTGCATATCTTCCTTTCTCTTTTTTTAATTTTTATTTTATTTTTTTTAGCTGTGCTGGATCTTTGTTGCTGCACACAGGCTTTCTCTAGTTGCGGTTCGAAGGCTCCAGGATGTGGGCTTCAGTAGTTGTGGTACATGGCCTTAGTTGCCCCGCAGCATGTGGAAGCTTCCTGGACCAGGGATTGAACCTATGTTCCTTGCATTGGCAAGCAGATTCTTAACCACTGGACCACCAGGGAAGTCCCACATATCAACCTTTCTTGACTTGATTATAAAGCAAAAGTTTTCAAGAACATTTGTATTTTGTTTTCATATTGTGAAGTTTGGTGGTCTCTACCAGGCCATACCTTATTTTTACCTGTTAGTATTTGGAAGGCCACCAGAACTTTCCTAAAAAAATGAGGATTGGGGTGGGAAGGAAGCACTTTGTTCTCTGTGGGTTTTGCCATTGGGATCGTGCATTAACCCCCCTCCTGTCTTGAAGAAAGCCATGGTCGCCATACTGGAAGGTTCCCTGGAGCTGAGGATGCATGTAGGGGTAGAAGCTTGAGGGTTTAATGGCATTTCTATCTGTAAAAATAGACATATTGTTTCTGTTTAGACTCAGGTTGTCTTTAGCTCTCAAAGAAAAAGTCAAGGGCAGATGAGCCCCCATCCCCCGTCAGCCTTCATTAGGGCGCATTTCTTGTAGTTAAGATGAGTTGGCCAGTGTGAGCTGGCTTCATAGGAAGCTTTTCCTCCAGAGGTGAAGAAGGTGGCTCAGTGAGAGGCCGGGAGTCGCAGGAACGGTTTTGTGTGTTCAGGGCTTTTACGCAGGAGCAGCTCCTCTTGCGCGTGTGTTGGAGCCAGTCCTCGCAGTGCTGGACTTGGGACCAGCAGCAGGGTCCTTCCACTCTGTCAAGTTGGATTATGCAGGTTACTACCTGCAGATTCTGCCCGTTACTGAAGGGCCCGTGGAGGCTCTTGCCAGGCTCACTTCCCTCTTTGTTACTCAAGGTGTGCAGTCCGCCTTCTAACAAAATCCCTGGGTGAGGGTGCGCACACTGAAGTTGAAGAGAAGCGGGTCTTCAGCTCCCCGTCTCCCTGTTGGCCGCTCATCTCACATGGTTCTCAGTCTCCGTGTCTGAACAGCCCTCCTCTTCCATTCTGTGGCTCCATGGGTTGGCCTGTGGGATGCTGATGCCAGCTGTACTGGCTGAGGCTTC
Source organism: Madoqua kirkii (assembly GCA_006408675.1). NCBI lineage: Eukaryota > Metazoa > Chordata > Mammalia > Artiodactyla > Bovidae > Madoqua > Madoqua kirkii. The sequence goes on along the minus strand of SJYC01007860.1, from coordinate 5,131 downwards.
CTTTCCTTGCTGGATGAAGTAAGATAAGTAGCATTTCTCTGAAGTGCTCTTAGACTTGTAAACATTTCAGCCTTCTTCACTCTTCTCCTCCTCCGGCCCGGCCTTCCTGCGTGTTCCCACAGCTCCAGGTCCCACCTTGCATCGTTAGTCCTTAGGCCACCTGGACTCCTCCTGCTGAGTTGCATCTGTGATTGGCTCTCTTTAGACTGCAAGCTTCTTGAGGGAAAGGGTCTCATACCATCCATTTTTATATCTTTACTACCCCCACTGGACCTAACATCCTTTGGACAGTAATTATTTGCAGAATTTAATTAGGTGATTGAAATCACAATAAAAAGTATTTTGGAAGAATCAAGAATTTCAAATGCCTTTTCTTCTGATGCTGCCCAGATCCTGAGACTTCTATTTCAGTGTGTCCAGTGCTATCGGAATGAACAGACATTACACTCAGTGCATTTCATGGGTTCTTCAGGTGTCATTATTTTAACCCTAAAGTTTCTTTTATTTATAAGATAAAAGGAAATATTTCACTACCAAAATAAACACTTTAAGGGAATAAATTTGTAAATTTAGTCACACTAAAAATATGTTATGTGATTCTCTCCCCTCAACTCCTGACCCTACCACTTTGAGCTCTGTGACCATGACTCCCCTATGAGAGCCACAACCATTCTGAGGATTTCATGAGAAAACCTAGGAATGTATAAACTAGAATAATAGTTAACATTTTTTGAATACTTATTATATGAGCCAGGCACCATTTACTCTGAGCACTTTTTGTATAGTCTCATTTTTAAATCTCCCAATGACTCTGAGATTGATATTTTACTATTCCCATGGTTACAGGTGGGGAAACAGAGACACAGGCAGCATGATCAGTATTTTGCCTGAAATTCCACAGCTAATGAAATAGTGACTCCAGGATTTGAACACAGATAGTCTGAGTACAAAGCCTGCCTCCTAAACAGTTGGTGCTGGGTTAGTTTCTTTCCTCAAAATGTCTCATGTGATTTAATATGCCTAATTTCTCCAGTAGCTTAGACAGTAAAGAATCTGTCTTCAGTGTCAGAGTCCCGGGTTCAATCCCTGGGTTGAGAAGATTCCCTGGAGAAGGGAATGGCTACCCCCTCCACTATTCTTGCTTAGAGAATTCCATGAACAAAGGAGCCTGGTGGGCTACAGCCCATGGGTCCTAAAGAGTCGGACATGGCTGAGAGACTAACATGCATTTCATCATGTAAAGGTCCCTTGATTATGCATTACTCTTCTCTCTATTTTCCCACTGTCCAGTGTGTTGCAGGAATAGGTGGTCTGTAAACGATTTTTGGTTAATTGATCCCACAAGATTACATAGGAGTTCTTGGAAGAGCACTAGTTGTTTTAGTATCAGTATATCAGGTCTTTAGTATAGCAAGAACTTTACTGTATGTGGTGGGACTTTCAAGTTTAATCTCTACTCACTCCTTAAAATAGACATGTTGGAAAGGGTAAGGAATAAATAATTGATGGTGCTATAGCATCTAGTAATATGGTAGTTGAGCTAATGTGGATGAATCCTACCATCCCAAACACATAGAAATATAATACCCTTCTCCAAATTAATGTGTAACCCAAACTCAAAGAAAGAAAAATTCCTATGTACCAGAAATAAAAGGGAACACAAAGCCTGAAGTGTAAACAAAACCTGATAATAAGGTCTAAAGCCAATTCTAGCCCTTAGTGATGGGGGATAGGGGTTCTAATATCCACATAGAGAAGAGATAAGATCTTGGCCCATATAGGTGAAGGAGCTAGTATCATTCCTCTTCATAGAGCCTAAAACCTCAAAATTTGGTCCTACCCTTGGAAAGAAGGGGCTTCCCTTGTGGCTCAGATGGTAAAGAATCTGCCTGCAATGTGGGAGAGCAGTCACCATCTGCATTGATTTTGGAGCCCCCAAAACTAAAGTCTGAGACTGTTTCCACTGTTTCCCCATCTATTTCCCATGAAGTGATGGGACCAGATGCCATGATCTTCATTTTCTGAATGTTGAGCTTTAAGCCAACTTTTTCACTCTCCACTTTCACTTTCATCAAGAGGCTTTTTCCTTCCTCTTCACTTTCTGCCATAAAGGTTCAGTTCAGTTCAGTTAATCATGATTATCTGGGTCATGAAGATCTTTTCTGTACAGTTAAGGATACTTAATAAATGACTGAATTGGGAAAAGACATCAACATGTGTCCAAGCCTCCCAAAGGGCCCATCCTCTGGTGGCAGGCTCCCTGGTTTCCTCCAGGGAACCTCCTTTAGTTTCAGGGCTCTATAAACTGGGCCCAGTCCCTCCAACCCCAAGAGGGGCTAAGGTTCTCCTTGCTGCACCCTCAGCTCTAGCCAAACTAGACCAGACACTGTGTACCTCCAGGTCCTCATTATGTCACCTCTGCCCAGAGTACCTTCCGCCATCCACCCCCCTGTACTTCTAATCCACGCCACGCAACAGCCACTTCCCCTGCAGAGCCCACCCTGATAGTGCAGGCTTCTGACCCTCTTTCTTAGCTTCTGCCTGTGGTCATCTCACCACCCACCCCTGACCCCTCACAGCCTTATCTGCTCACAGATGTGTGATCCTACCCCACCATGCTGTCAGACCCTGACTTTAAAAAATAATAACAAAATGAGTTGTCTATAATTCATTAAAATAATATATGCCAATTAGAACTCTTCAAAAAAATCCCCATGTTTTCACCATAAAATAGAACCACTACAAGTCTTTTGTTTTTCTAGACAAAGATTTGGGATCCTAAAAAAACCTGGGGGTCCTGCTTTTTATATTCTTATATATAAAATGACTTCCCCGGTGGCTCAGCTGGTAAAAAACCAGCCTGCAAATTCAGGAGTCACCATGCTGTCAGACCCTGACTTTAAAAAATAATAACAAAATGAGTTGTCTATAATTCATTAAAATAATATATGCCAATTAGAACTCTTCAAAAAAATCCCCATGTTTTCACCATAAAATAGAACCACTACAAGTCTTTTGTTTTTCTAGACAAAGATTTGGGATCCTAAAAAAACCTGGGGGTCCTGCTTTTTATATTCTTATATATAAAATGACTTCCCCGGTGGCTCAGCTGGTAAAAAACCAGCCTGCAAATTCAGGAGAGGTGGGTTTGATCCCTGGGTCAGGAAGATCCCCTGAAGAAGGAAATGGCAACCCACTCTAGTATTCTTGGCTGGCAAACCCCGTGGACAGAGGAACTTGGCAGGCTACAGTCCACGGGTTCGTTAAAAGTCGGACACAACTGAGTGCAGGCGCTCGTATAATGTAGGAATAAACTTTTCAAGCATTCCTTGGAGAGGGTGTGCTATAGTTTGTCAGAAGCACAGTTACATCCCCTCCTCCATAGCCTAGCCAGGGACCCTCAGGATGGCACTGCTGAAGACTGTGTGAGTGAGTAATTGGGTTGTCTGGTGGGTGGAAAGAGGTGGGTTATGTTTGGTTCATGGTACATGTTAGCTACAGGGGGGGCATTAGGAGGCTGGAAAATTACAGAGAACTCATGCCGAGCCCACGTCTGCCAGCAAAGGGCATTTAAAACAGATCCCAGGAAATTATAGTTTTTGCAATCTATGAGTTACTCAGCTAGGAAAGTACACGGGAGTGATGTGTTTTAGTAAGAGCACAGAGAACAATGGGCCTAGCCATCTCTAGGACCCGGGAGGGGAGTGGGGGTGTGAAAAAGAAAGGCTTTCCTACATGCTGCTGTCAGTAAGCAAGCCCTGCCTTGGAGAGCTAACACAGAGATGCAGGGCTTCCCTGAGCTATGTGGCCTTGAGGGACAGGCTGAGACCAGCTGAGAACTGATATGATGAGAATTCCTTTGGCCTATCTTATCCCCGAGATGCCATGTATATGTCGAGGGAGAGGTGGGGAGGCTGAGGCAGCAAAGATGGGTTTCAGGCATATCGTGTGTCTGACATCAGGGTCAAGGTCTGTCTCCTCTGAGACAGAGGAGTCAGTCTGAAAAAAAGAGGTAAAATTGGCAGTGTCACGAATGTTTCTTGGCCTTTTGCTGCCACCAAGAGCAGGCCCTGGGGACTCCACACCACATCTGGGGGAGCCTGCTCCCAGGACACTGCTTTATGAAAAGGAGCTGTGCCCTGCTCCCATCAGTGGCACAAGAGCTATGAGAACTGAAGCTGGTGGATGGTGCTGCACTCCTTGGCAGAGGGATGGGAAATAGACTCTGAAAGAGGAAAACAAATATATATTAAGGCGTATATATGGAATCTAGAAAAATAGTACTGATGAACTTATTCGCAGGATAAGAATAGAGACACAGACGTAGAACGTGGATTTGTGGACACATCAAGGGGAAAGCGGAGAAGGCAATGGCACCCCACTCCAGTATTCTTGCCTGGAAAGTCCAATGGATGGAGGAGCCTAGAAGGCTACAGTCCATGGGGTCGCTGAGGATCAGACACAACTGAGCGACTTCACTTTCACTTTTCACTTTCATGCACTGCAGAAGGAAATGGCAACCCACTCCAGTCTTCTTGCCTTGAGAGTCCCAGGAACAGGGGAGCCTGGTGGGCTGCCGTCTGTGGGGTCGCAAAGAGTTGAACATGACTGAAGCGACTTAGCAGCAGCAGCAGCAAGGGGAAAGAGAGGGAGAAACAAATTTAGAGGTTCAGTTCAGTTGCTCAGTCTTGTCTGACTTTTTTCGACCCCATGAATTGCAGCATGCCAGGCCTCCCTGTCCATCACCAGCTCCCGGAGTTCACTCAGACTCACGTTCATCAAGTCCGTGATGCCATCCAGCCATCCCATCCTCTGTCATCCCTTTCTCCTCCTCCCCCCAATCCCTCCCAGCATCAGAGTCTTTTCCAGTGAGTCAACTCTTCGCATGAGGTGGCCAAAGTACTGGAGTTTCAGCTTTAGCATCATTCCTTCCAAAGAAATCCCAGGGCAGATCTCCTTCAGAATGGACTGGTTGGATCCTCTTGCAGTCCAAGGGACTCTCAAGAGTCTTCTCCAACACCACAGCTCAAAAGCATCAATTCTTCGGCGTTCAGCCTTCTTCACGGTCCAACTCTCACATCCATACATGACTACTGGAAAAACCATAGCCTTGACTAGACGGACCTTAGTC
>SJYC01007857.1:0-20131 GCA_006408675.1 Madoqua kirkii | reverse complement strand
CGGGTCATGAAGATCCTTTTGTACAGTTCTTTTGTGTATTTATTTAGAGGTTAGCATTGACAAATATACCTTACCATGTATAAAATAGATACCTGGCAGGAAGCTGCTATACAACACAGGGAACCCAGCCTGCTGCTCTGTGACGGCCTAGAGAGGTAGGGTGGGGGGGTGGCTGAGAGAGAGGCTCAAGAGGGAGGGGCTGTATATGTACTTATGGCGATTTGTGTTGTGGTACAGCAGGAATCAACACAACACTGTAAAACAATTATCCTCTAGTTAGGAAAAGAAGTGTTAAGCATTTTTCTCCAGATCCCCAGAGCCACAGCAGCAGGGGAAAAGGAAAGATGAGCCATTCCACACCTGAGCCCAGCTTCCAGAAGACCAGTCCAGGGGCAGGGTCCAGAATCTCCTGTCCGTCCTTTCTCCCAAAGAGCCAGCAGGGCACACACCTGGGGGAGTACACCCCATTGCCTTGTGGGCTATCTGTCCAGCCAGCGGGCAGCTGTCCCCAGTGGGCCAGCTGAGCTTCCCACAGGTTTCTGCTCTGAAAGCCCCAGATGGTCACAAACCTGCAAGGGGAGCCACCCACCCTGGGGTCCCTGAGCCGAATTGTAACACCACCTCCACCACTTACTTGCCTCAGACCATGCTTTTCTGAGCCTCAGATTGTGCTCTAAAAACTGGATAGTAGTCCCCCAGTCATGGATGCTCGGGGAAAAAGTACATAAATTCTCTGAAAATAACCTTTAAAACCCCACAGAAGCCTCAGAAGAGAAATGACACAGTGCAGTGATAGGAGCTTAAAAAAAAAAAGAGGTTGTCATCTGTGCTCTTATGGAGGGGTTGTGACTATTTGTGGTGGTGATGAGGCCCTGGCAGGTCTTCTTTTCATAATTCCAGGGACACCCGTGCTCAAGTAAAGTTCCCATCTCAGATAATTCCTTTAAAGAGCAAACATTCACATGTCATGTAGACTTATCCACCAGAAAAAGTGTTTCCACAGCCAGCACTGAAAACCCATCGGCTCCTCCCTGTCTTTTCTTATGTGTCCCTGTGGTGCCCTGGTTTCCTGTAAGCTTGGATTTTCTGCAGCAGCAGCAGCGGCCTCCCTCTGACATTGGTGCTCTCATGTTACACTCTCCCTGAGGATCTCAAGGGTCCTAGTGCAGCAGCGGGTCTCAGTGGTCCCAGTTCTTGCAGATAAAACCGGAACCTGTGCAGTATGGCCAGGGGTCCAGCTGAAACCTCCTGTAGGCTCCTGGCTGGCTGCAGGACCCCAGAAGAGCCCAGGGTTGCTGAGACCCTCTCCCAAGAGACCACCCCCTCAGGGCTCTCAGGAGAACTGCTGGCAAAGGCACTACAGTTTATGAAGAGAAAAAAACAAATCAACCCTTCTTATTCTGTTCATTGAGTACCTACTAGGTACCTGGTATTGTGTTGAATCTAAGTGAGGCTGGTGCAATGGATAACCCACCTGACTGCGGATCAGAAGATTCTAAGTGAGATTAGCACTGTGACTTGCTTGCAAAGGCACCAGTCTTTGGTCTGGGCACGTTCTGGAGAGGTTGTGAGAAGCAGTCTGCATCCTCACAATTCACATGGGTGCCAGGTAGACTAGCTTTGGCCCAGGAGCCCGAGCCTGGTGTGGGGGTTAGGAGAGCCTGAAGGGGAGAGGCAGCTCAGAAGCGTGGGGCCTGAATGCGTGGGCCCTGCTGGAGGGACCCAGTGGGCCTGACAGAGGCAGCTGTTTCCTTGGCTGCCCTCAGCTCTCCCAGGAGGTTATTGCTGTGGGTAGAAATGGTCCCCTGCCGTTAGCAGGATAAATATAAACACAGCCTCCTGATCAGGGCTCAGAAACTAAGCTTTGCATCTGAGCTCTCTGCAGCCTTGGCTACTGCAGAAAACAGAACAAGCCAGGGTGCAGCAATGCAGGGCTTCTGCAGCCCAGCAAATGGGCTGTTAGCTGGCTCAGGCTGCCCAAACAAAGTGTTACAGGCAAAGTGTTACAGGCTGGGTGGCTTAAACAGCAAAAATTACAATTCTTAGGCCAGGGCTCGAAGATCAAGGTCATGGGCAGAATTGTTTTCTTTTGAGATCTCTCTCCTTGGCGGAGAGATAGCAGCCTTTCCCCCGTGTCCTCACATGGGCCTCCTTTGGTACGGGTCTGTGTCCTGACCTCCTCACGCAAGGACGCCAGTCATACTGGATGGTTGTTGTTGTTCAGTCCCTGAGTTGTGTCAGACTCTTTGTGGCCCCTCGACTGCAGTGTGCCTGGCTTCTCTGTCCTCCACTCTCTCCCGGTGTTTGCTCAAGTTCATGTCCATTGAGTCAGTGATGCTATCTAACCATCTCATCCTCCGCATATTCGATTAGGGTCTATTTATATGACCTCATTTTACCTTATTTACCTCTATAAAGGCCCTATCAACAAATACAGTCACATTCTGAGATACTGGAACTTTCAACATGTGAAATCTGGGGGAGACAAGAGGTCCTTGTGGCCATCACCCTGCCTTTAGACTGAAACATCTTAGGACCCTCCTGTGTGACAGACAGTTGGTCTGTATTTTAAAGACCACCTTAGAGAAAGAGATTTCATGTATTTCGTGGGGTTACCCTAGTAAAGAATCCACCTGCATTGCAGGAGACCTGAGTTCAATCCCTGGGTTGGGAAGATCCCCTGGAGAAGGGAAAGGCTACACACTCCAGTGTTCTGGCCTAGAGAATTCCACGGACTGTTTAGTTTATGGGATCACAAATAGTCCGCACAACTGAGCGACTTTCACTTTCACTTTTCACTGTGACTCAGACACTTCTGGAAATTGCTGTTGCTTATTACATATGACTAAAAGCCAGCTTAAAATTCCACAAAGGACTTGAATAAATTTGAGTGATGAAACTAGAATAAGCTGAACTGCACTCTCTAAGGGGGCAGCACTGTGTGCTAGCTTGGTGCTTGCTCCCAGGGGCTCAGCAGACCTTGTGGACAGGAAGAAGGGGACAGGTGGGTGAGCAGGAAGGGAACTAAAAATAATTAAGAACTGAAGAGAGATGTGCCACATGCTAGACACCTACAGCAGCTGAGCACTGTGCTGCCTCTATCAAGAGGCAAATAGTGCTCAGGGGTCAATAAAAGGGAGCAAGTGGACGAGTGCCCCTAGGAAGCCAACACTTTAGATCCTGAACTCAAGGAGAAATGAATCTCACAAGTCTTTAAATAAGGGACATGGGCAATGATTTTTTTTTTTTTCTGTGGTTTTGCAAAAGATACAGACATGGTCTTCAAAAGGATATTTCCACCATCCCTTCCTAAAGGCATGAGGCAAAACATTAAATAACAGTGAATTGCATGTCTGTGGGGTGTGGGATACTGTGGTCCATGATGGCTATTTTCTGATGACCTGACTTAATATAGAAATGGCATTTGGAGTTCCCACAAGAGGGAACTTACTGTGTTAGGTCTCTGGACTATCATTCAAGCCCCTAGTGGGGGTAATTGTACCCTCCCGCATCCCAGGCTAGACACTGAGCCCTTTGGCACAGCAAGCACCTCATGGCTGGCACAGGGCGCACACTTCATGATGTTATAAAAGTGAGTGACCAGGTGTGTGCATGTGTGACTGACTGCTGTGGTCTAAGTGTTTGTGTCCCCACATTTGTAGGTTAAAACCTACCCCCCAAGGTGTTGTTATTAGGAGGTGGGGACTTTGGGAACTGATCAGCTCATGAGGGCCCTCATGACCGGGATTAGTACTCTTATAAAAGAAGCCCAAGAGAGCTCCCTGGCCCTTCTACCATGCAAGGACACAGCAAAACTCTGCTGTCAGTGAACTAGGAAGAGGGCTCTTGCCAGACCTGAACCTGCCAGTGACTTCATCTTGGACTTCCAGCCTCCAGAACTGTGTTTATAAGCCATCTGATCTGTGGAGTTGTGCTTGAACCAAGATAGGGAGTAAATGCCTTAGAAGCAAAATCCAACAACTGACATGCAGTTGTGCAAACTTAGGTCCATCATTCGTGCTTTCTCCCAGACAGAGGCCTGCCCAACTCAGCCTTCTCCCTTCTTGGCCTTCTGCAGGGTGTGTAATCTTAATAACGAGCGTATTTACTGAGTGTTCACTCTGTGCCAAGCACTCTGCTGCCCGTGGGAGCCACCATGCAATCCCTGTCGCTGTCCTATGAGGTAATACTGTCTCCATTCCATAGATGAGGGCATGGACACACGGCCAGGAGCTCTGAGTGGGCACTGGGCACGAGGTACAGCCCAGGGCTCTGACTCCAAGGCCAGGGATTTTAACCACTGTGCTTGGACACCCTAGCAATTGAGTCAGCCTCCCTGTCTTAGACCATTCAGGCTGCTATAACAAATATGCCACCAACTAAGCAGTTTAAACAGTATTTCTTTCTCACGGTTCTGGAGGCTGGCAAGTCTAAAGTCAAGGTGCTGGCAGACTCGGTGTCCGGTGAGGGGCCAGTTCCCAGCTTGCAGATGGCCGCCTTCTCTCTGTGTCCTCACACGGCAGAAAGAGAGATAGAGAGAGATCTCGGGGCCCCTCTTATGAGGGCACTTATGCCATGCACGAGGGCTCCACCCTCACCTCCTAGTACTGTCACGTTAGAGGTTAGGATTTCAGTCTATGAAATTTGATGGATGGAAACATCCAGTCCATAGCACTCGCTGAGGTAAGCAACTGAAGCGCCTGCCTTGGCCTTCCCAGGTGTGGGTGTCCCAGCTTTCCTCATACGCTGCTTCAAAGGCCTTCATTCGCTTCTTCCCTCTTCAGCACCTCGGCAGCCCCTTGCACTCTGGATCCATGAGGGTGTCTCCCTCCCCTCACACCTACAGCCAGCTTCCTCCTGGTTGCCCGCGCCGGGGGAGCTGCTGGGAAGCCTCTGAGCACCGCCTCACTCCAGCTTCCTCCTCTGGTTTCCGTGCCTTCCGCCAGGTCTCTGGCCTCGCTTTGGCCTCTGTCCTTTTGCTCCCTGTGGGCGACTGTCGCGCTCTGGGCAACCCCACCTCTTTGATACCTCTGAACTGGACTCTTTGACCTGCTGCCTCAGACGTCCCCATCACAGCAACCAGAGAGACTGGCCTTTTCTTTTATAACTGTCAGGTAAAATTTTTAGTAGGAAAACATTGATTGAGCATATATTAACACTGTACTCAAAATATACACCGATATGCCCTCAAATATTTCCCTTGTTATAACTGAAAGATTATAGGCTTGAGAGATGAGACTGAGAGACAGGAGACAGGCTCAGACTCGAGGGGGTCACATGCCATTTATGTCACATTATCTCTCATGGATTCAATTTCCTCATCTATAAAATGAGACAATGATGACATTCTTTCCTGGATTATCGTGATGACCAAATGAGATAAGATATAAAAATTTGCTCTATACACTGTCCAGAGATATTAAAAAATGTTGATGGTTATTCTTATCATCTTAATACCTTCTAAAATGGCAGGAGGTTCTGCTCGTAGAAAATAAAAATTATATTCAGCATCTTGGATGTCCCTTGGAATCTAGTTGAATATTTATTGCATTTCTTCCTCTTTTTATAAAACCACTTGTTTACCTCTTTGTCCCTCATGTTAAAGTCAGATGAGGGACTTCCCTGGTGGTCCAGTGGCTGACTCCAAGCTCCCCACGAGGGGGGCCCAGATTTGATCCCTGGTCAGGGAACTAGCAGAGAACGCGATGGCACCCACTCCAGTACTCTTGCCTGGAAAATCCCATGGGCTGAGGAGCCTGGAAGGGGTCGCTGAGAGTCGGACACAACTGAGTGACTTCACTTTCACTTTTCACTTTTATACATTGGAGAAGGAAATGGCAACCCACTCCAGTGTTCTTGCCTGGAGAATCCCAGAGACGGGGGAGCCTGGTGGGCTGCTGTCTATGGGGTTGCACAGAGTCAGACAAGACTGAAGCAACTTAGCAGCAGCTTAGCAGCAGCAACAGGGAACTAGATCCCACATGCCACAACTAAACATCTTGCATGCTGCAATTAAGACCCAGTATAGCCAACTAAATGAATATTTAAAAAAATAATAATAAAAATAAAATGAGAGTGATAGGTTTTTTTTTTTCATATTCTGGGGTATTTACATAACTGAAACTTTATCCTGAGAGTGTCTATAAGAGATTTGATGACCAATCTCTTTGTCCTGTGTTTCCTTTATTTTTCCCTCTTCCTTTCTCCCCTGCCCCCATCTCCTTGCCTCTGGCTGTTGATTGGCCTGAACACCCTTACTGTAGATGTCACGTCCTTCCAGTTCTTCCTTAGATGTTACTTCCTCAATGAGGCCTGTGCTGACCTACCCCACTTAGTACCCAAAGCGCCTCCTCCCTCCCCAGGCTCGCTCCACCCACTCAGCCGACTCTTTTCTTCTTCTTCTTCTTTCCATAACACTGCCACTTTCTAGTATACCATGCAGTTTACTTGCACAGTATGCTCACAGTTTATTATCCATATTCCATGCTGAAATGTAAGCCTTGTGAGGACAGGGTGCTCTGTCTGTCTGGATCACTTATAAAGCCCAAGGGCCTGATAGATAGTGGGCCCTCAGTCACTATTTGTTGACTGAATGAAAGACTCCTTCTCCAGCCCCTTCTCCAAGGGCCCCCATTCTCATACTGTACATGCTTCCTGGGAAGTCTTATCCACATGCCCCTTAAACAAATGTTCCAGCCCAGACCACCAAGACTGTCTCGCATTGCCTCCACCTGCTTAGTTACCTTATCTTTCTTGCTTCTCTGGGAAGCCCACTCAGATCTTTTCTTTTGTTTCCTAGCATCTCATGATGTCTCCCATGTTGTTATTTTTAGAAGGTATCATGGTTATTCTCTTGAAAACGTGGGTCTTCTTCATTTTTATTTATAATTTTTTACAAAACAGTGCTTGTTGGGAAAAAAGTTATGGTTTCAAAAGTAGCCATACTTTTGAACCACATTTGTACCATAAGGAAATGGGAAATATTTATAAAAGCAGTGCAGGAGACTCAGGTTTGATCCCTGGGTCGAGAAGATTCCCTGGAGAAGGAAATGGCAACCCAATCCAGTATGCTTGCCTGGGAAATCCCATGGACAGAGGAGCTTGGTGGGCTATAGTCCACAGGCTCACAAGAGTCAGACACAACTTAGTGACTAAACCACCATTACAGAAGAAAATGGAAATAAATATCACCCATATTTTCACAATCTAGATGTATGTTTCACCTCTGGAATTAAATACATGTGTGGGCACACATGTGTATACGTATATAGCCAATATATTGGGAGACTTGGAAGGAATTAATTAAAGAAATAGCATCTATGGAACACTTAGAGCAGAACTATTTTGAGAAAGACAAAGGCAACCTCTGAGAGTCAGGAGCTAAACTGGAGCTCACAGTTCAGCAACATGGTGTGGGGATGGCGTTTGGACCTTGACCATAAGCACTTTCCCAGGACATCTACAGCAGCCAAGGCCACCTTTGGCCAAGGTGGAGTGAGATTAAAAATCAAACCACTCACCAATATCATTTCTGAACACAGACCAAGTAACAACACCATCCAAACCACAGAAATGACCAAACACCCCATCAGGTTAACACGAGCAACTGCTATTTATCAGCCACAGCTTTGGCTTTCCTCCATTATTCCCCCTTTCTAGGTAACAATTATCAAGATACTCAAGCCTTGACTTATCCTGTTTCCTGCTTTGGTGGCATCTAATTTAGAGCAAAGCCCTGCTTTCTTGAGTCCTCCCTTAGTCACCCGACTCAAGGCCAAATCCTAAATGAGTACCCCAGAACCCCATGATAGACAGTCTCTTCTATTACTATGAGTCAATAGATTCCATTTTGTTGAGCTGCAGGTGTGTTCCTGGTGACCTTTGGCAGCAGGGTAGGGGCAATATTGTACATCTGAGTATTCTTCCCTACCCCCATGCCTGGCACTCGGCAGGTCTCAAAAACATGTTAGGTAGATTAACTAAAATGAAGATTGAAATCACATTTCTGGTACAGAACCTACCGGTGGTCACCAGATAAACTGCGGTTTCTACCCTTGCATTATGAAGGATGAGAAGAAACCTAAGACATGGGCCACATCCTCATTGGCAAGGCAACACGGAAACACACAAGATGAAATGATATTCCAGGACCATAGTCAACAGTACAGAGGCCGTCAAGAGTAGCACATAATTAAATGCCCGATGAGCGCTAAGTGCTGCCAGGTGATGAATGGGATTCAGGTAGGTGAACCGAAAAGGAGAGAAGTCATTGCAGACTTTCAGAGATGGGAAACAGTGGGCGCAAAGGCACGGAGGAGGGAGTGTTCATGGAATGCTTGCTAGGCACTAGCTTCTTTCAAACTGGGATTCTGCCCTCCTTGCTCACCTCACATTCCCCTGGTGTGGTGTCCATTATGAAGCAGGATTTTAGTAATTACCTGGTAAATGAAAATGTGTGTGTATGGATCAGTGAGGGAACCTATGCCCCTGAAGAAGAAGGTTCAAGAGAGAGGATGCTAGAAAAGTTAATCGGGGCCTTGAATCTAAGTCTAAGAAATTCTGGATCTTCCTGTCACTTGGGAGTTCATTGCAATGTAAGCAGGAGAGAGATCTGGGCAGAGCTGTGCTTCAGGGCATTGGGTCTGGGACAAAGTTCAGAATGGACAAGGACAGAATATTTCCAGAACACCAGGAATCTGGTCCCAAGTCATCAGGGCCTCTCTGTGCAAATGGGGCGAGGGGGTTGAAACAAGGTGACGAGGAAGGAAAGTGGGATTTGGAGTCGGCGGGCCTGACCTTCAGCAAGGTCCTCCACACCTCTGTGCCCTGGCCCCTGTCTCTCGTTGCTTGGGATCAGGTACAGATTCATGCCATAGGCCCAGGGCAGGCATTTTGGCCACAGCCAGCCCTCCTGCATGGTATGATTGTTTGCACGTTTCAAAGCAAACTCACAGCCAGTCTCCGAACCAAAGGCTGAGTCAGGCTACAAGAGGCGGAACGGAAAAAGCTGTAAATGTGGGGCTTGAGGCCTGAGTGCCGGGGGTGTTCTTTCAGGTACTATTTTACTTCTCTGAGCCCTGGTTTCCACACTTGAATAATGACCAGAAGTCACACACTCCCCCACCACACCCAGGAGCTGCTCTGGGGATGTATCTGTGATAGCACCAGCAGAGTACGGGGCATAGAGTAGGCTCCAGACATCTACCGCTCCACCCTGCCTTCCTGTGAGCCAGGGATCAACCTCCCTTCCCTGCAGGGGAGCCAAGAGCTGAATGTGCAGCTGGGATGGCCCGCACCCCATCTGGAGAAGGATCCACCCCTCCCTACTTGGCCTCAGTGCAGGGGCCACAGGCTTGGGCCCTCCTCACCCAGCCAGGCCCTAAAAGACATTCACGCTGGTTTACCAGCCTGAGGCAAGGGGCCATGTCAGCGGGCCAGCGTGGCATACCTACGGTTCCCCGAGGACCTGCTCCACTGTACACGGCAGCTGGGCCTGACTGCAGCTTCAGGTGCAGTTTGCTTTTCCGTGGTTTCTTGGCTTGTTTCCTCCTCTGGGGCAGCCAGGCAGGCTGTCTTCTGTGAGGAGAGGTGTGGAGAGGTGGCCAGGTTTGGGGACCAGAGTCAGTGAGGTGGACTCAGAGCCCCAAGAAGCAGCCCCTTCCTCGTGCCTCCCCTCAGCCTGGGTGCAGAAGCCCCCCTCAAATTTGGCTCAGGGCTGCATGGGCGGGGAGGAGTATATGCTTCTCCAGGTGAATAAAAACTGAATTAACTGAGAGGAACTGGAACTGTGCGCGTGAGAGGACAGTTTGACAGGTACTTCCACAGGTTCCCTTTAAAAAAGAATCTGCACCTCTCTCATCTGGGATTGGCAGTGAAGTGTGATTCAGCTGACGGTGTATGTACACTTCTGGGTGGGGGGACCTGCCTTCTCCCCACAGCGGGTCTACCTGCCTTTCTGGGGTTGGCCTGCGCCTTACCACGGCCCTGCATGGGGGCCTGAGGTTCAGGGCAGTAAGGCTGGGGCTGTGTGGGCTTCAGGGCTTTTCTCACCTCACTGCCCCACCTCCGGCTGTTGTTAGCCCGACTTTTGTCGCATCAGGGACTGTTCCTGCATTCCCTGGCCTTGGAGTCAGTCTTATCCTGCAGTTCTGGGCTAAAGCTAAATTCTGGGCTCTGCTCTTTTTGTGGTGGGCAGAAGGGGTGGTGAGCTCATCCCTGGAAAGGATTAGTCATCAGAGAGACAGGGACAGATCTAGGGGGGCAGGACAGAGGACGGGCTCTATGTAAATGAGTCATCTTCCCTCCAGCTCCGAGGCCCCAGCTTGACAGCTGCTCCCCAGGAGAGGTTGTTAAGCAGGAGCGTCCCGGAGGCAGGCGTAGTTAACCGGCTTTTAATAACTCATTTTGCTGAATGATTTTTGGTGAGGAGAGAAAAACCTTAATCCCACAGATGAAGCACATGGTAGGGGCAGGTTCAATTAGCCCCACAGGCAAGAGAAACAGCACTGAGTTTCAAAGCCAACTCTTGGGGTCACGGTGTCCATCACTCCCAGATTACCGAAACTTTTCTAATGTTAAAAATCCGTGGCCTGCAGCCTGTGGGGTTCAGCCTAGTTTTTTTAAGCCTCAGACCCTCTCAGCCATCCCCACACAGCCCCTGCTTTCAGCAAAGATCATCCCAAAGGCCCCCAAAGAACAAGCAAAAACGAACAGGAGTGTGAGAGGACCCGCTGTCTCCACGAGACGTGTGTTCTTCTGTGTTGCCTCTTTGTCCTGTCAGGGAGCTTCTCAGGTGGTGCTAGTGATAAAGAACCTGCCTGCCAGTGCAGGAGACATGAGAGATGGGGTTCGATCTCTTGGTCAGGAAGATCCTCTGGGGGAGGGCATGGCAACCCACTCCAGTATTCTTGCCTGGAGAAATCTGAAGGACAGAGGAGTCTGGAGTGGTCCATGGGGTCGCAAAGAGTCAGACACAATTGAGCAGCTCAGCACATGCACACAGGGAGCTTCTAGCGTGAGGCCAGCCCCACGCCCTGCTAAATTCTGGGCTCTGCTCTTTTTGTGGTGGGCAGAAGGGGTGGTGAGCTCATCCCTGGAAAGGATTAGTCATCAGAGAGACAGGGACAGATCTAGGGGGGCAGGACAGAGGACGGGCTCTATGTAAATGAGTCATCTTCCCTCCAGCTCCGAGGCCCCAGCTTGACAGCTGCTCCCCAGGAGAGGTTGTTAAGCAGGAGCGTCCCGGAGGCAGGCGTAGTTAACCGGCTTTTAATAACTCATTTTGCTGAATGATTTTTGGTGAGGAGAGAAAAACCTTAATCCCACAGATGAAGCACATGGTAGGGGCAGGTTCAATTAGCCCCACAGGCAAGAGAAACAGCACTGAGTTTCAAAGCCAACTCTTGGGGTCACGGTGTCCATCACTCCCAGATTACCGAAACTTTTCTAATGTTAAAAATCCGTGGCCTGCAGCCTGTGGGGTTCAGCCTAGTTTTTTTAAGCCTCAGACCCTCTCAGCCATCCCCACACAGCCCCTGCTTTCAGCAAAGATCATCCCAAAGGCCCCCAAAGAACAAGCAAAAACGAACAGGAGTGTGAGAGGACCCGCTGTCTCCACGAGACTTGTGTTCTTCTGTGTTGCCTCTTTGTCCTGTCAGGGAGCTTCTCAGGTGGTGCTAGTGATAAAGAACCTGCCTGCCAGTGCAGGAGACATGAGAGATGGGGTTCGATCTCTTGGTCAGGAAGATCCTCTGGGGGAGGGCATGGCAACCCACTCCAGTATTCTTGCCTGGAGAAATCTGAAGGACAGAGGAGTCTGGAGTGGTCCATGGGGTCGCAAAGAGTCAGACACAATTGAGCAGCTCAGCACATGCACACAGGGAGCTTCTAGCGTGAGGCCAGCCCCACGCCCCGCTGCGGCACCAAGCCCTCACCAGCACTGAGCCCTCAGGGAGCCTTCCATCTGGTTTACAATTCAGACAAAATCCCCAAGTACTAGTGGGCTTCCCTGGTGGCTCAGCTGGTGAAGAACCCGTCTGCCAACACAGAAGACACAAGAGACACAGGGTCAGTCCCTGGGTTGGGAAGATCCCCCGGAGGATGAAATGGTACCCACTTCAGTATTCTTGCCTGGGAAATACCACGGACAGAGGAACCTGGCAGGCGACAGTCCATGAGGTTGCCAAGAGTCAGACATGACTGAGCACACACGCACGCACATGGACACAAGTGCCAGCAAATGTCACGCCCAGAGTGTCAGCTTTCCCACCACAGGCCCACTTTCCAGGATCAACCCCTTCCCTCCACTAACACACTTGATTTCAGGATTGGAAAAGGTGGTGCCTCCCCCCAGCATGGGGACCAGAACCTGAAGCCAGCCCAGAGGGGATGTTGCCACTCACCCGGGGTTGGCTGAGGACACAGAGGCCCGGTGAGGTGAAGGGACAGCAAGTTAGTGGTAGAGTCGTCTTGGGTGTGTGTACGGGGGCTTTTCCTTGCCGCTGAAATGCCTAGTCGTACTTCACCCGGGCTCTGCCCCACCTGCGGCTCTTCAGCTGTGATGTGAGGGCCAGCCTCGCCCGTGTGCCTCCCAGTTAAGCTTGCAGCTTCTTGAGCGCCTGCCACGTTCTAGGCGCCGTGGGAGGCACGAGGGAACCACCTCCTCATCCACTCTTCACAGCAACCTCACGAGGTAGGCGGTCATCAGGCGATTTTTAGAGGGAGAATAATGTGTCCCTGCTGGCCCATTGGCAAGTGGAGGCGCCAGAGCTTGACGCCACAGCCCCTGCCCTCAGCTCTCCAAGAAAGCCGATGTTGGCCCTTCCTAAGCCTGCAGGAAGGGAGGTCACTAAGCTTGATGTTTCCAGAGTTTGTGGGTTTCTACTACACACACCCAAGACAACTCCACCACTAACCTGCTGTCCCTTCACCTCACGGGTCCACGGTGTCCTCAGCTGTCCCAAGTGAGTGTCAGCATCCCCTCTGGGCCAGCTTCAGGCTCTGGTCCCTGCACTGGGGGGAGGTACCACCTTCTCCAAAGCCGAAATCGAATGTGTCAGAGTTTGTGAGTTTCTGTTGTACAAGGCCAGACATGTTGCTGGATGCCACGCCCAGATGATGGAGAAGTTTTTAGAGGTGTCAGGTGACACTCTCACTGCCACAGAGCTCCTGCAAGTTCAGCCTGAGTACAAGGTGGACAGGAGTGTCCCCAGCCTTGCCTTCCTCCTGCCTCGGGTCCACTCACTCCATCAGCAAGAGTTCCAGAACGCTGTCTGTGGGCCGGACGCCAAGCTGCACATGGGAGCCAGCCAGGCTGGACCCAGCCGCTTACCCCAGCCCTGCGCACACTGCTCTCCCAGCAGGGCACACCAGGTCTCTAACTTCCTCTTTCTCAAAGTCCCATCCACACTTCAAGACTAAACATGAATACCTCTTCCTCCATAAGACTCTCTCAGTCACTGCAGAACACCTGCTTCTGCTTCTGTTCTGCTTCTGACCTGCGCTGCTCTGGGGACTAATTTAAATTTCCCAGGCGATTCTACTTTGAAGCAAGTTAAGAACTGATGCTCTAACCATAAAGCAGCCTACGTCTCTTCTGTCTGAACTCTCGTGCGTTTGACTCTCTCTTAGCGCATCACAAACTCCTTCCTCTGGTTTCACACTGGGCTCTGCCACTTGCTTACTCTGTGATCTGTGCAAGTTATTTAACCTAAGTGCCTTTATTAAGTGTGACTCAGTTTGCTAATCTCACAAATAGGAATGATAATAATTCCCACTCTAGTCCATCAAATCTAAGACACCACCAATTATAGACACACCAGTAATGTATACTATTAAGAATTTTGAATGCTGCCAAATAAATTAAGTCATTGATTGTAAGGTGCATCCTGATTTCAGGGGTGTTAAAACTTGAGGAAAAAAGCTATGACTTAGGATGAATGACACCCAGTGCCTCACGGAACTGTGAGAATGGATGCATTGTTTACATGAAGCTTTGGCACAGTGCTTAGAAAGAGTGAGAGCTCAATACATATCAGCTATTATATGATAATAGAATTATCACATATCCCATGTTTCCACTCCTCACTAAATGCTTTAATAACTTATTCTAGCCTTCCTTTCATTCTCAACCCTCCCAGAAGGTTTGGCCAGGCTGCTCGGCTGTCCTTCTCAGGAGAGGGACTTGGAGAGGATGACATGGGCAGCCTCGAGGTTCCAGACCTGGGGCTTACATGAGTCTTAATTTCACCTCTCAAGTGTCCAGCCCGCCTCCACGGAGCGTGGCCATGTGCTTCCTGCCTTCTCCCCAAGTCAGTGTCAGCTCCAACCACAGAGCAGCCTGGAGGTGCCCCAGCCTCTGCCCCACAGCCCACCCCACATCTCCCACTATTTCCTGTTTGGAGAGGGAGAGATGCTGGAAGAGGCTGCTGGCCTGGCCTTGGGCAAGGCCCAGCTCTGTGTGAGCTTTAGGCCCCTTGAGTGTTAAAGTGAGCCTGTTACCCCTCCTCCAGCAGTCAGGAAGGATCCCAGGAGAGGGGGTTGTTGGGAGATGCTTCCCAGAGGAGTGTGCCCAGCAGACAAGTAGGCCACGGGTAGGGCTGCCAGATTTAGCAGATAAAAATACAGAACTCCCAGTTAAATATGAATTTCAGAAACACAATGAATCTTTTTTTTAAACTGTAAATATGGCCCATGCAATGTTTGGGATGTTCTTACACTAAAAAGTTCATTTGTTTATCTGAAATTCATGTTTATCTGGGAGTCCTATATTTTATCTGATGAGTCCTAATGGGTCTTTTCCCCTCCTCTGCCCACTGATCCCCTGACCTCAGCTTTCTCACTCTCCCTGATATTTAACTCTCATCCTTGAGAGGTTCTTAAAATTTTTATTTTCAGTTATTCAATCAACAAATAATTACCAGTGCCTGATTCATACATGATTCCCTTGTCCACTGTGGAGAATAAAAAGAAGACTTTATTAAGCGCTTATTAATGTGCTAGGCAAGGGCTTCTGTAGTGGCTCAGCAGTAAAGAATCTGCTGACAATGCAGGAGACACAGGAGATGCTGGTTCAATCTCTGGGTCAGGAGGATCCTTTGGAAGAGGGCATGGCAACTGGCTCCAGTATTCTTGCCTGGAGAATCCCATGGACAGAGGACCCTGGTGGGTTTCAGTCCACAGGGTTACAAAGAGTCGGACACAACTGAAACGGCTGAGCAAAGCATAGCACCATATGCTAGGCAGGCACTGTCCTAAGTGTTTTAGATGTATTGACTCAGTTTAATACAAAAATACAAATATTATCATCTCCACTTTACAGATGAGAAAATGGAGGCACAGAAACGTTAATTGATTTGCTCACAGACAATCCTAGTAGAGCTAGGATTCAAACCTGAGCAACCTATATAATCTATAATTCCAAATTGCTGGTATAATGATCCCTACTCCCAAGGGGTTCTCAAACTCACTGTAGAGCCAATATA
This sequence comes from Madoqua kirkii, assembly GCA_006408675.1. Classification (NCBI taxonomy): domain Eukaryota; kingdom Metazoa; phylum Chordata; class Mammalia; order Artiodactyla; family Bovidae; genus Madoqua; species Madoqua kirkii. The sequence continues at coordinate 4,649 of SJYC01007857.1, read as the reverse complement.
ACTTGGTCCCTACTCCCAAGGGGTTCCCAAACTCATTGTGGAGACAGCCCCACAAAGTTAATTCTAAGTCATCTGTGCTTGGTGCTCAAAATGAGGTTCACTGACCAGTTGCAGTGGCCTCACCTGGAGCCAGGTTAGAAATTTGGAATAATGAACGCCACCTCAGAATCTGGTGAGATTCCAGGTTGGTCCTAGATACTTGACTCTGAGAATCACTACTCCAAACAAGTAGAGTGACAGTCAGTGCAGTCACTCAACAAACTTGGCCCAGCACGTTCTACTTGCCAGGCACTGCAAAGGCATTGCAGTGTTGCAGTGACTTTTTTAAAATGTGGGAAATCCTCACAAATGTTTTTAAATGTCTCATCCTTAGTTTTTCATGAGCATAAAGTATGGCATTTCCTGAAGATTACTTTTTGAAATACTCAAGTCACTCGAGGTGACTAAATACATTGTACGGTCAATGGCTTATGTTTGAGGAACACTGGACTGTATTAGCATAGCCCTCATGGTTTCATATTAACACAGTGAGCACTCTGAAAAGTCCCACAGTAAATAAACTTGTTTCATTTTAACTTGTTTTTTAAATCATGGGAATTCTCTCCACCTTCCATTAAGTCTACTGTCTCATCTTGAGCAACACCCATTGGCAGGCTATATTACAGTTCAGAGAGGGTTCGTATCAAGAGCTCGACATTTTACAGATGAAGAAATAGTTCAGAGGAGCTAGTGATAGTGACTTGCTTCAGTTACTTGGCTGAGAGGGGCTACAACAGAAGTCCAAGCTTTGAGTTCAAGTCTGGTACTATTTCCTTGACCCTGGATGTTTAACCAGGTCTTTAACCATTGAAAATAGATGGGGAAACAGTGGGAACAGTGTCAGACTTTATTTTGGGGGGCTCCAAAATCACTGCAGATGATAACTACAGCCATGAAATTAAAAGACGCTTACTCCTTGGAAAGAAAGTTATGACCAACCTAGATAGCATATTCAAAAGCAGAGACATTACTTTGTCAACAAAGGTCCGTCTAGTCAAGGCTATGGTTTTTCCAGTGGTCCTGTATGGATGTGAAAGTTGGACTGTGAAGAAAGCTGAGTGCCGAAGAATTGATGCTTTTGAACTGTGGTGTTGGAGAAGACTCTTAAGAGTCCCTTGGACTGCAAGGAGATCCAACCAGTCCATTCTGAAGGAGATCAGTCCTGGGTGTTCTTTGGAAGGAATGATGCTAAAGCTGAAACTCCAGTACTTTGGCCACCTCATGTGAAGTGTTGACTCATTGGAAAAGACTCTGATGCTGGGAGGGATTAGGGGCAGGAGGAAAAGGGGACGACAGAGGATGAGATGGCTGGATGGCATTACCAACTCAATGGACATGAGTTGAGTGAACTCCAGGAGTTGGTGATGGACAGGGAGGCCTGGCATGCTGCAATTCATGGGGTCGCAAAGAGTTGGACATGACTGAGCGACTGAACTGAACTGAACTAACCACTGGCACCCGCTGGAGTGTGTTTGGTTGCACGTGACAGAAGGCTTAGGCAGGAGAAGGGATTTATGGGTTCATGTAACTGGAAGCCCAAAGGCAGGCCAGACAGCCTGGCCCGTTTGACTGGACAGTTCATTAGGGCTTTCAGGATACCATGACTCAGCCCTCTGCAGTGTCAGCTTCATCTAAGCTGGCTCCTCATGGAGCCACTAAACACTCCTGGGGCCACCTCCTCCTTCCTCCTTACCCAGGGCAGCACTCTTAAAAGTGAGAAGCATTTGACCCAGAAACTATCAGGGAAACTCTCCTCTCATCTGATTGGCCTAAATGGGGTCACATCCCTGAGCCAAACCCTGTAGCCATGAAGATGCCCCACACTGATTGGCTTAGGCCCATCCATCCTCCAACCAGTTATAGTAAGGGACTGGATTTTCCAGATTGGACTAGACTAATGGAGCCTACCCCTGGCTGTTGGGTCTGTTCTTCAAGGGGCCTGGCTGCTGTATTTCAGGGGTGGGAGGTGCGGTGATGGTTAAAGGAGATAGCTGCAATGTCCACAAAAGGGTTTTATGTTACTTGAAATTTAAACCAACAAATCATTATGATGTATATTTCAAATATCTTACAGGTTTATATGTCAACTACAACTCAATAAAGCTGAAAAAAAAAGTTTTAGGAAATTTAAATCAAAATATTTGAAACTGGGCAAATTTCAACCAGTAGGATCATCGATAGAGTATTGTATTGTTTCTTAAAGGAAGCGCTTTAGCCCATTCACAATAGAATCATCAGGGGACATTTGTTAAAATGCAGAGTTCTGGGCCATTCTAAAAAAGTCTCTGGAATGGGACCCGCCTTGGAATCTGCAATTTAATCATGCATTCTAGTTGCTCGGATTCGCTGTGGCTTACACCTGTTGTCCTGGGGTAATTATTTGATGTCAAGTATCTCAGATTAGATTATAAATTATATTTCCCCTCTCTAGATAGCATATTCAAAAGCAGAGACATTACTTTGTCAACAAAGGTCCGTCTAGTCAAGGCTATGGTTTTTCCAGTGGTCCTGTATGGATGTGAAAGTTGGACTGTGAAGAAAGCTGAGTGCCGAAGAATTGATGCTTTTGAACTGTGGTGTTGGAGAAGACTCTTAAGAGTCCCTTGGACTGCAAGGAGATCCAACCAGTCCATTCTGAAGGAGATCAGTCCTGGGTGTTCTTTGGAAGGAATGATGCTAAAGCTGAAACTCCAGTACTTTGGCCACCTCATGTGAAGTGTTGACTCATTGGAAAAGACTCTGATGCTGGGAGGGATTAGGGGCAGGAGGAAAAGGGGACGACAGAGGATGAGATGGCTGGATGGCATTACCAACTCAATGGACATGAGTTGAGTGAACTCCAGGAGTTGGTGATGGACAGGGAGGCCTGGCATGCTGCAATTCATGGGGTCGCAAAGAGTTGGACATGACTGAGCGACTGAACTGAACTGAACTAACCACTGGCACCCGCTGGAGTGTGTTTGGTTGCACGTGACAGAAGGCTTAGGCAGGAGAAGGGATTTATGGGTTCATGTAACTGGAAGCCCAAAGGCAGGCCAGACAGCCTGGCCCGTTTGACTGGACAGTTCATTAGGGCTTTCAGGATACCATGACTCAGCCCTCTGCAGTGTCAGCTTCATCTAAGCTGGCTCCTCATGGAGCCACTAAACACTCCTGGGGCCACCTCCTCCTTCCTCCTTACCCAGGGCAGCACTCTTAAAAGTGAGAAGCATTTGACCCAGAAACTATCAGGGAAACTCTCCTCTCATCTGATTGGCCTAAATGGGGTCACATCCCTGAGCCAAACCCTGTAGCCATGAAGATGCCCCACACTGATTGGCTTAGGCCCATCCATCCTCCAACCAGTTATAGTAAGGGACTGGATTTTCCAGATTGGACTAGACTAATGGAGCCTACCCCTGGCTGTTGGGTCTGTTCTTCAAGGGGCCTGGCTGCTGTATTTCAGGGGTGGGAGGTGCGGTGATGGTTAAAGGAGATAGCTGCAATGTCCACAAAAGGGTTTTATGTTACTTGAAATTTAAACCAACAAATCATTATGATGTATATTTCAAATATCTTACAGGTTTATATGTCAACTACAACTCAATAAGCTGAAAAAAAAAGTTTTAGGAAATTTAAATCAAAATATTTGAAACTGGGCAAATTTCAACCAGTAGGATCATCGATAGAGTATTGTATTGTTTCTTAAAGGAAGCGCTTTAGCCCATTCACAATAGAATCATCAGGGGACATTTGTTAAAATGCAGAGTTCTGGGCCATTCTAAAAAAGTCTCTGGAATGGGACCCGCCTTGGAATCTGCAATTTAATCATGCATTCTAGTTGCTCGGATTCGCTGTGGCTTACACCTGTTGTCCTGGGGTAATTATTTGATGTCAAGTATCTCAGATTAGATTATAAATTATATTTCCCCTCCACCACGATGACACTGCAGAGCTAGTGGGGAAAGTTGTCCCAGATGATGGGCCCAAATGTCCCATTTGGTGCAGTGAAAAAGGTCACCATAGTCAGTTCAGCCACTTACAAACAATAACTTACTGAGTATATCACTCAGCCCATGCCCTTGCCTGCACTGTTGCGGTTGATGATGCGTCCCTCTCAGGATGGTTGAAGGGACCAGATGAGAGGACATGTCCAGTGACCAGCACAGAGGCTGCCACTCATGGCCTGAGACAGATCAGTGCTGGCCTCCCCATCTCACTTCCAGGCTCTCAGAGCTGAACTCCAGAGGCCCTGTCACTGGGGCCCCATTTGCGAAGGCGGCACCAGACAGACTGTGGGAATGAGCTTCACAGCTTTTGTCAAAGTGGCATAATAAAGCCCCCAAGTGTCTGCTCTCTGCAAACTGGGATGGCAGATCAATTGTGGCATAAACAAAACAGCAGGCTTGGTGCGAACCCGGGGACAGATTCCGCCTCTGCAGAGTGTGAGTGGGGGAAGGGGGAATTCTCTGGGTGGTTGGGTTTGCCTTTTCTCTGGCTGAAGCTTCAAGGCCCTTCTGAAGAGCCAGCTTGGCTCCCCACAGATGGCCAGAGTTTGGGCGGATCGTTCTTCCATTGTGGGAACATTTGGCTAGGCAGCAGCACCAAGCACTGACCCTACCGCCCTCAGT
>SJYC01007856.1:0-47221 GCA_006408675.1 Madoqua kirkii | reverse complement strand
GTCAGGAAGCAACAGTTAGAACTGGACATGGAACAACAGACTGGTTCCAAATAGGAAAAGGAGTATGTCAAGGCTGTATATTGTCACCCTGCTTATTTAACTTCTATGCAGAGTACATCATGAGAAACACTGGACTGGAAGAAACACAAGCTGCAATCAAGATTCCTGGGAGAAATATCAATAACCTCAGATATGCGAATGACACCACCCTTACGGCAGAAAGTGAAGAGCTAAAAAGCCTCTTGATGAAAGTAAAAGAGGAGAGTGAAAAAGTTGGCTTAAAGCTCAACATTTAGAAAACGAAGATCATGGCATCTAGTACCATCACTTCATGGGAAATAGATGGGGAAACAGTGTCAGACTATTTTGGGGGCTCCAAAATCACTGCAGATGGTGAGTGCAGCCATGAAATTAGAAGACGCTTACTCCTTGGAAGAAAAGTTATGACCAACCTAAACAGTATATTCAAAAGCAGAGAAATTACTTTGCCGACGAAAGTCCGTCTAGTAAAAGCTATGGTTTTTCCTGTGGTCATGTATGGATGTGAGAGTTGGACTGTGAAGAAGGCTGAGTGCCAAAGAATTGATGCTTTTAAACTGGTGTTGGAGAAGACGCTTGAGAGTCCCTTGGACTGCAAGGAGATCCAACCAGTCCATTCTGAAGGAGATCAACCCTGGGATTTCTTTGGAAGGAATGATGCTAAAGCTGAAGCTCCAGTACTTTGGCCACCTCATGCGAAGGTTGACTCATTGGAAAAGACTCTGATGCTGGGAGCGATTGGGGGCAGGAGGAGAAGGGGACAACGGAGGATGAGATGGCTGGATGGCATCACGAACTCAATGGACATGAGTCTGAGTGAACTCCGAGAGATGGTGATGGACAGGGAGGCCTGGCGTGCTGCGGTTCACGGAGTTGCAAAGAGTCGGACACGACTGAGCGACTGAACTGAACTGAACTGAACTGAACTGAACTGAACTGATACGTACAATTCCGCAAGAGTCTGCTTCTTCCTTGTCTCCATTTCTGCCAGAAGGAGCATGAATCTTCTTTCAAAATAAGTGTCCTCTAGTCTTGCATGGAAAATCCCATGGATGTGGGAGCCTGGAAGGCTGCCGTCTATGGGGTCGCTGAGGGTCGGACACGACTGAGTGACTTCACTTTCACTTTTCACTTTCCTGCATTGGAGAGGGAAATGGCAACCCACTCCAGTGTTCTTGCCTGGAGAATCCCAGGGACGGGGGAGCCTGATGGGCTGCCGTCTATGAGGTCACACAGAGTCGGACACGACTGAAGTGACTTAGCAATTAGCAGCTTCTGTGTCCTGGATGTTGCTTATCCCCAATGTTTGTACACTGGGGGGTCTGGCGTGGAGTTGAGATAGGATGGCATGGAGGTGGGATAGGGTGGCCTGGAGTTACGGGTTCATATGCCCTTCTGGTGGTCTGGGACCCTATTCCGATGGCTGCAGGCAATCCTTGATACTATTGGCTCTGGGCAGGTCCTAGCAGGTACACATGATCTGATCCATCATGGAAGAGCTTGGACAAGCCAGGAGCATCTGAACTAGGAGGCTCACATATGTACCAAGTGGCCTTGCATTCTAGAAATCCTTCCCACCTAGAAAATAATCTGCTTCATGTCGGCAGGCAGGCTTTCCTGATGGCTCAGGAATCTGCCAGCACTGCAGGACATGCGGCAGACATGGGTTTGATCCCTTGGTCAGGAAGATCCCCTGGAGGAGGGCACGGCAACCGACTTCCCAGGTGGCGCTAGTGGTAAAGAAGCCGCCTGCCAGTGCAGGAGACGTGAGAGACACCGGTTCAGTCCCTTGACTAGGAAGATTCTCTGAAGGAGGAAATGGCAACCCACTCCAGTAGTCATGCCTGGAGAATCCCATGGACAGAGGAGCCTGGTGGGCTGCAGTCTGTGGGGTTGCAAAGATGAACCGTAACTAACCTCTCCCCTGTCTCACCGAGAAAGTGTGAAAGTGAAAGTGTTAGTCTCTCAGTCGTGTCCAACTCTTTGGGACCCCATGGACTGTAGCCCGCCCGACTCCTCTGTCCATGGGATTCTCCAGGCAAGAAGTCAGGAGTGGGTTGCCATTCCTTTCTCCAGGGGATCTTTCCAACCCAGGGAGTGAACCCAGGTCTCTCACACTGCAGGCGGATTCTTTACTGTCTGAGCCACCAGACCCTGCCCCCCAAATGAGTACATTCTGAGCCTCAGCCTCACTAGGTTTTGATTCAGAAGAAAAGCATACCTTTTACATTTTCCCTTGGCACCTTTTTTTTTTTTTGAAGAATTCCATTCCTTCTATCTTTGGAAAATACAGAACTAACAGCTAAGAATTGTAGCAAATGGCCACGTGGGCTCTCAACCATTAATAAAAATGAGATGGAAAAGACTCCACAGCCAAATAGTGTTTTCGGTCACAGAGCTATTTTCTGTTCTCTTCCTGAGGGTCAGCAAAATGCTCCAAGACTTCCAGAAATTCCTATTTAGTTGTAAAAAATTATAACATGAGTAATCTTTGTGTCCTAAACGTTGCACATTCCTGTTTGAATAATCTCTTCTTGCTGCCCAGGCTGGCTGCCTTAAGCAAATAATTGAATAACCCAAGTGGGTGCTGGCAGCTTCTGCCTCTTGGTGGCAAAGCCCGTGTAGTTTGCACTATAATATGAATATGAATGTATTCCATGGTGATTTTTTATTCTTCAGTTCATTGGGATTTTGTTGATTGCTTTGTTCTTACTTTCATTTAAAAAATAATACTTGATTCTGTTGTTTTGGATGCTTAGAGGGAAACTGTGGCCTCCAAATTAGGCTTTCATTTCACTGAACCCCAGACTCAAAAGTAGTCCAAGAGGTCATGGAAACTAACACCCTGACTCTGAGAGTTCTGATGACACTGAATCGTATTAATATTATAAAAGCTTTCCATATGGGGTGGGAGGTAGGAGGCGGATTCAGGATTGGGAGCTCGTATACACCCGTGGCGGATTCATGTCAATGTATGGCAAAACCAATACGGTATTGTAAAGTAAAATAAAGTAAAAATAAAATTAAAAAAAAATAAAACCAAACAAACAAACGAAAAAAGAGATACTTGAGTGTGTGCATGCTAAGTCGCTTTAGTCATATCTGACTCTTTGTGACGCTGGACTGTAGCCCACCAGGCTTTTCTCTGGTACTGCTGATAAGTCGCATCAGTCATGTCTGACCCTGTGCAGCCCCATAGACGGCAGCCTACCAGGCTCCTCTGTCCCTGAGATTCTCCAGGCAAGAGTACTGGAGTGGGTTACTATTTCCTCCTCCAGGGGAGCTTCCCGACCTAGGGATCGAACCCGCATCTCTCACATCTCCTGCACTGGGAGGCAGGTTCTTTACCACTAGCGCCACCTGGGAAGCCCAAAGATCTGCCTGCTGCTGCTGGTGCTGCTGCTAAGTCGCTTCAGTCGTGTCTGACTCGGTGCATCTCCATAGACGGCAGCCCACCAGGCTCCCCCATCTCTGGGATTCTCCAGGCAAATACACTGGAGTGGGTTGCCATTTCCTTCTCCAGTACATTAAAGTGAAAAGTGAAAGTGAAGTCACTCAGTCGTGTCTGACTGTTTGCGACCCATGGACTGCAGCCTACCAGGCTCCTCCACCCATGGGATTTTCCAGGCAAGAGTGCTGGAGTGGGGTGCCATTGCCTTCTCTGAAAGATCTGCCTAGACGCCCATAATCCCCTTTAACCCACAGGACTTATGTGCAGGCTTGCTCCTGGGGTTCACTGTCAATGGAGACAGCCTGGTCTGTGCTGTGGAGGAGAGGGGCGCAGCTGCACCTGTCCGAGGTGTCGCCAGCTGTGGCCATGCAGCAGACAGTCCCCTGCCAGGCTGCTACGGTCTGGGGCTTAACTATAGGTTCCTGGGTATTTCACAGAAGCCTCAAGGTGACTGAGCTGCCTGCTTGTTAGACCTAGAGGGATGTGGGGACTTTATTGATAGGACGTGGGCTATGGAGTGCCAGAGACTAATTAAGTGTGTAATTAAGTTTACAGAGCAGTTAGGCCAGGGGAATGCAATAAACCTCAAAATAGTGGTGTGTCTGAGCACAAGGATTGAAGGCTGAGTGATGGATTTGGGGAGCATCAGTTACTTTTCAGGTGTCAACCTGTAAGCACGGAGCCCCACGGGTGTGGGAGACCAGGGCACTCTCAATTTATTGCTAAAAAGATAAAAAAATATTTTTCTGGGGTCCAGCCCTGGTGGATCCAGGGTAATTTGAAGGTGGGGCAGAGTAGGTGTCCTAGAAAAAACTTATTTAATTACAGATATAGAGGGAGATTAGAAGCAGATAGTGTAGTAGGAAAATTAGTGGAGAAAAAGAGGCTGAATAACTTGGGTTACATGGAATAGCATCTATGTTCCAGATGGGAATTCAGCCGGAAAAATGGGGAGCAAGAATGAATGACATGAGGGAATCAGTCTTTCTGGAACTGATCCGATTTCTTTGTTTTTCAGGTTTGTTTTTATACATTTTGTTATACATAAGAATGAATACAGAGTCACGCAGGGGTCAGCAGACCTGACCCTTGTCACAATCAGGTGCTTCATATAAAATTATACAAAGGTCTTATGAGTTTTTACATCATCTTCTGACCATGAGGTTTGCTGACATTTTATGGCCCTTTCTGATACCGGTCAGTTAACCAGAAAACTTATTTTTCCAGGGGTGATTTTTTCTTAAATCAGGCGCCACCCTCCAAGTAAAGTTGCATTCCTATAGGGTGAGGGTGCAGTGAGTTACAATCAAGAAAGGAATTTACTTAACCTAAGGTTTAACATGATTAATCTTAAAGGTTAATACTTATTTTTCTTATATGCAAGTTATATTCATTATAAGGGCAGGGCATATGGAGATTTAGCAGCAAACATTAGCCCAACAAATGAAAACCTTTCACCAATGTTCCCTTTACGATCTATTTAGTCTTAAGATAGAGATGAAGTTACATTTTTGCATAGCAAGGACACAGTGATTTATAACAAAGTACAGTGGTCTATAACAAAAGAGAAAATTCATTAACTCAAAAAGTCTACTATTGCTATCATCAAAAACTACTATATTTCCTTTTCTGTATTCCAAATACATTGATTAATATATTCCCAGGTGCCTAAGGATATGGAGGCCTGGCGGCAATCAAATGAAAAAAGCCTTGTGCTAAAACTCCCAACTCTCTATGCTGTTTGTTTATGGTTGAGAGGTTGTCACACAAGCTAGTCTGTCAGCAGAGAGGTTTGACCTGAGCCACCTTTGTCACACCCAAGGCAGGGAATTAGCAGTAATTATTGGCATGACAAATGAAAAAACCCTTCACCAATATAATTCCTAATCAACCCACTAATACTATACTAACAATCTTTTAACTTCTCAAAAGAGTGTATGTAGAAAGTTTTTTTTTCCCCAACTCTTTGCAACTTTATTTTTTTTTTAATACTTTATTCTACTTTACAGTACTGTATTGGTTTTGCCATACATTGACATGAATCAGCCGCAGAGCATCTTGTGCCTGTCATAGCTGGGGGGTTGTAAACAATTACATGCGGCCGGACGAACCTGATCAGGCAGGCTAGAGAAGCTTCAGAGTTTGTAAGTTGAAACACTCTTGTCATGCCCAGGAATTTTTATTAACTGGGGCTGCAAGTTAACTCCTTCTCCGAGAGAAATGGTTATGGGGGAGAGCTCCCTGTAAAGTACTCTGGTTTTGGGGTAGATGCTCGGGAACAGGGGATTTCCTGAGGCTTGATCACGCCTTTGCGGATGCCAAGCTCCTTCCTCATGACCTTTGCCATGGGCGGAGTTCCTCACGCTGGCCCCCAACATAGTTTATTGCTAAAAACTGCTAACGATCATCTGAGCCTTCTGTGAGTCTTAAAAGCTGGGGGAGGGTTTGGAATATTGCAAGAATTACCAGAATGTGACGCAGAGAAGTGAGCAAATGCTATTCGATCCGTGGCACGGAGAGACATGCTCAAGGCGCAGATCTTCAGTCGGTGAAAATGCAGACTCTGCGACGCGCAGTAAAGCAGCTGCAGCGAGGAGCCGCTTGCCTGCACGCGGGTTTTCTTGAAGGGTCAAAGGACATTTTGCTAATGTGCTTCGCTTCCCACAGTCCTAGAGCGCACCTTTCTCTCGGCTGTTGACCCATGTGGTGAGTTACCGGTTCCACCCTTCCATCCTGGTCCTGCCTTGCTCTGACATAACCCCAGATCTCTTCTATAAACGTGTCCCTGGATACCTGGAGAATGCAAGTCTGGTTTTATACATTTATAAATGCAGTATAGCAAGCATGGTAAGTCTAACCCCCAACAGCAATGATGCATTCCAAACCAAGGAGAACTGGCTTTTAGATTATCCTGTACTGAGACCTTTCATTCCGTGATCTCTTAAGTGAGAGCCAGTAACTCATGTTGGCACTGAGCGGGGAAAGCAAGTTAACTGAGTTGATGTCAGCATCACGCATTGCTCCTCCAAGCATAGTGCCCTTCAGCTTAACAGCAACCTTCCGAAAAGTCCTGTGTTTGTACGTGACCTCTTATGTTCCATATTCTCGTAGGGCCACTGGTATCGGGTGCTTAGAGACGCTCTGTTCAGTATTTTAAGTTGAACACCCTGTGGATATTTCTGTGGCGATATTAGTGTTTCAGAAACAAGGGAATAATATAGTGATTTTGCTTATCACATGAGTGAGCCTCTGTTACCTTCCGAGCAACACAGTAAACCCTTGCTAATTTTATCCCAAGCGTAGAGAATCCTGTTTCAAATTACCAGATAGCATGCTTTACAAGTAAGATAATAAACATGATTTTTAGAAAACCAGGCCTGTTCTTTCAGCAGACGTACTTTCTCCAGTTTATTTGGACAGGATCATTGAATCCTGATTATGATAACAGTTCACAGCGCAGGAGCACACTGATGCCGGTATATTCGGTGAAACCTGAGGAAGGCCCTGGAATTTGAGGCTAAGCTGCAGATCTGCGGAATTGAATCCTCGCTGATAAACGGAACAGGGTCACCAGGTGTTTGTGCAAATTACAGAGTTTAGACGTGAGGTTAGTGAAATTAGAATCAGCTGTGTTCTTCTGATTTACTTATCATTCATCCACTCTTTTGAGAAAACATTAAATTCATCAGTCAATATTTGATAAGCATCTGCTTAGGGAGCTGGAGCTTCCTTTATGGCCCTTGTTTTGTGACAGGCAGGTTTGTGCAGAAGCAGAGAAAACATGCCATTTGCACAAAGTAGACTCGAAATTCAAATACCTTCTGATTAGCTAGTGATGAGCAGTTTGAAATGCCGATGTGTGTTAGGATGAGGTATGTTTTTCTTCACTCTCTCAGCCTTCTTTGTTGTATGCTCCTTAAACACGTGTGGAATTGAATCGTGTGTTTTAATTAAATTTGGACTTATTTTACCTCACGATGACTTCTTCTGAAGAATCAGCACTCACCACTTAATCGCTGGCATCCCCGTCACGGTGCCATCATGGAAGATGGGGCTGCCTTGAAATGCCAACTTTTGGTCCGGTCGCAAGCCATTTCTCTTGTGCTAGTCTCCAGAAAGAACCACCTTTTGCAGAGGTTTTTTTGTTTGGTTTTGTTTTTTTTTCCTGTAAAGAGACGAGTAATAGTGGGTTAGTATCCAACAGTTGTTATTATATAGTAAAAGTCATTCTCCTGAGATCTCACGTGAACCAAAAAAATGCAACTCATTCTTTCTTCTTCAGTAGAAAGAATCATCTTTTTTTCTCTGTTCCTAAAAATCTCTGAACTTCTTAAGCCCAACAGAATCAAAGAGAGTGTTACTGGGGGGGGGAGGAGACAATGGAGCAGATCAAGAAGAGAACTGCAGGGATTCACTGAAGTCCCAGTGTTTGTGAGGTTGCTACGTCCTGGATGTCAAGCAAGAATCAATACTTCTCTCCAGCCCTGTTTTAAGCCTTTGTTTCATCCATAGCGTGGTAAAATTGTGACTTCAGGCAGCATGTTCGAAGTCGTGCTTTGAGGCTGCTCCTTGGGTCTCACCAGCCCCCTTGCCTTCCACTTCACGGAGTATCCCTGCAGGCATCACCGCAGCAGTGGGGCCCCAGGTCCGCAGGGCGGTGGACGGTGTGGGAGAGACCAGATACAAGCACCACCATGAGTGTGTTCACCACTTGGCTTGTGTGGCCAAGGCTGTCTCTTAGCAACCTACTGGCCTGCTCCTTGGGGGCCCTATTAAGTCCTCCCCAGCTCCCATTTAACACCGACTCTATGCAGTCATTTATATGTACACAGCATATTCATCCCATTAGAGCATCCGTGCCAGGTGCTCTCCTAGGGGTTGGGAATGCAGCAGAGTCCAATAGAGAAGAAGAGTCTTCTCATGCAGCTTAAATTCTTATGGAATCCCAATAACAATGGGGGACTAGTTGCCTGGAGAAGCAATGTCTGAGTGTATATATTTTAAGGGGATTCCACTAGAGATGATCACACTAAGTGGAGTAAGTCAGAAAGAGAGAGATAAATATCTTATGACGTCACTGATATGTAGAATCTAAAATCTGGCACGAATGAGCTTACTTACAAAACAGAAACAGGCTCACAAAGCAAGAGGACAGGCTTGTGGTTGCCAAGCGGGAGGGGGGTGGGTGGGGGTGGATGGGAGTCTGGGGTTGGCAGATGCAAACTGTGTGTATAGAAGGGACACACAACAAGCACTGGGGACTGTGTTCCGTCTTCCCTAATAAACCATAGCGGAAAAGGTGAAAAAGAATATATACTCATATAGCTGAGTCTCCTAGCGCAGCAGAAATCCACACAGCATTGAAAATCAGCTCTACTTCAACACAGTTTTATAAAAGAAGGGTCGCAGAGAGCCTCACACGCATGCCCTGTCTGCTTGCTTTGTGAACCCTGAATCCAGCCCTTGTTTCCTTCAGGTTCAGTGTGGGTGCCCCATCTCTGAGAAACGAAAGCTCTCGCAGCCGCTCATTCCTACCTGCCCCACATCCATGAGTGACTGCAGGGACCCTCACTTGGCCGGAATCCCCCCACTCAGGTGGCTCTGAATTGTGGCAGGGATGGGGACGGAGCCTCGAGGATTGAGGTGGGGAGCACATCCATCATTATTACAGGAGTTATTTCCAGCCTGATCAGACACGGAGTCTGTGACCTCTGTGAAAACAGTTTGGAGATTCGCTCCTCCCCAGAATTTAGAGTTGTCCTGAAAGCAAGACACAGACAGACCATCCATCCTGAGGGTCCTTTCCCACCATAATATGCTGGCAGTCCAATCCGAAGCTTTGGGGGGTTCCGAGAGGCCTGGGAGGGGCCTTCTTGAGGCGGCTGCTGGTCTGACCTAAAGGCATCGCCCCTCTTGTTTTTTAACCCCGTTTGTCACCCAGGATGAGCTCTGTCACTGGGATCCATCCAGGCATGGCAGGAAAGTGGCCCTTTGCCTGTTTTCAGATTGCAGAGGACTCTGCTGCCAACTGACACTGCTTCTGTTCTTTTCCAGGAACCGAGGAGCTATTTTAGTTGTTACTTGTTCATAGAGATGAAGTTTGGGACTTTTTTCTCTTTGCTCCTTGATTTTTTTTCCCCTTATGATTTCCTCGTCTTTCTCTCTCTGGCGCTTGCTCCTGGGATCAGAAGATGCATTGAGGCTTCATCAACCAGGGAGGGAAATGACAGATTCCCCCTGTGACAGGGGTTCATCAGAAACCCCCAGGGGTTCGAGAAGGGCACCTCTTAAACAAAATCAAGCTTCAAAGGCGCAGGGCAACTCTCCAACAACGATCTGTCGGCGATTTATGTATTATTGACGCTCAAGTCATGAAATGAAATCGCCACCGTCCTGATTATTTACGCTTCCTCTGTTTAATTATAGTTTGAAAATGAGATCATCACCAAGCTGGATCATGAAGTGGAAGGAGGCAGAGGCGATGAGCAGTACAAAGTGTTATTTGATAAAATGTAAGTGTTGATTAACAGTGGGATTTATGTCAGAATGGAGACAGAGACCGTAATTAGACGACAATGAACTTTGTAGCCCAGAAATAATTAAAAACTGTTAATGATGGAAAATATTTTAAACTGCACCTCAGTCCAGTTTCTTTTTCTGAGTGTGATTAGCAAGGTGTGTGTAATTATTTTTCAGCCTCCTGGAGCACTGCAGGAAACACAAATACCTCGCCAAAACGGGAGAGACTTTCGTAAAGCTTGTCGTGCGCCTAATGGAGAGACTTCTGGACTATAGAACCATCATGCATGATGAGAACAAAGAAAACCGCATGAGCTGCACGGTCAACGTGCTGGTGAGTGAGAGCTTAAATATCCCATCTGTCCCGGAAGCTGGGAGATGAACCAAGAATTTCAGAGCTTCGGGACAGCTGGCCACAGAGCTTTGCGGGGCAGTGTGTGGCTTCCTTCGCCTGTTTCCTCGTCTGTTGCAGGGAAGGAGGGAGGGGGACTGTTTGCAAATCTGCTCTTTAAGCATGTCTGCACAATAGGCATGTCTGTGCAACTGCCTTTGCTCTGGATGTCTGCACAGCTGTCCTTCCCCTGGTTCAGAAGATAAGAAGATCCGTCTTGTCTTGTAAGGGGGAGTGCCCTCGCTGATTCCAGGTGCTAAGTGGGGAGTTCGGGTGTGTTTTGTTCTGAATACTTACTGATGGCTGTGCTGGGTCTTTGCTGCTGCGCATGGGCTCTTGGTCGCTGGATGTGGGTTTGCTCTAGTTCCAGAGTGAGGGCCTCTATTGTTATGGACCACGGGCCCCAGGATGGGAGGCCTCCAGTTGTTATGGCTCATGGGCTTAGTTGCCCCAGCAGCATGTGGGATTTTAGTTTCCAGACAAGGCATCCAACCTGTGTCCCCTGCATGGCAAAGTGGATTCTGAACCCCTGGACCACCAGGGAAGTCCCTCTAAGTGTGTTCGTTACTAGGAGCCTTGTAAACTGTGATGGGGGAATGGCAGCCTCCAGAAGAGATGTCCACATCCTGATCCTCAGAAATGTGAACGTGACCCTATTTGGAAAAAAAGGCTCCTAGCAGTTGTGGCTCGAGATCTTGAGATGAGACCAGCTGGGGTTACCCAGGTGGGGGTAAGTCCAGTGACAGGTGTTCTTTAAGAGAGAGCAAAGGAGATGACAGAGACCCCAAGGAGAAGACCAGGTGAAGCGGGAGCAGAGGTGCCAAGGATGCTGCCACAGCCAGGGAGCTCCTAGAGCACCACGGCTGAAAGGGGCAGGAAGCGTGCTTCTCTTGGAGGCTACGTGGCCCTGCTGACACGCGGATTTCACACTTGAGCCGCCAGGACAGTGAGAGAATGCAGAGCTACTATGCCAAGCCACCGAGATGGTGGCGATCTGTGGCACAGCCACAGAAGCCCATGCGTGGCCACGTGAAGCCTCAGGTGAATCAGTCGCCCCATCCACGGGCCTCTGGTACAGCTGCGGTCACTGGACTTGGCCAGCTTCTGAGGACACCCTGTTCCTGAGACAGTCGTGGTGCATCAGGCAAGGCTACAGGGCGAGGAGCTTTTAGGAAGCTTTACAACAAACTCAGCTGCTGGGAGTGGTTGGCAAACCTCATGGTCCTAAGGAGCCACGTGACCCCATGTCTGCTTCAGAGTTCTCTACTTCTCTCTGCATCTTCCTTCTCTGTTTCCCCCTTAAGGAGCCAGACAAACAGACTGCTGGCCCTGGTAGCCTTTCCATCAATTTCCCCTGCCTGTCCCGATGCAGGAAGGCCAGGAAACACTGCTCCTGGTTTCTTCTCTTAACTTCCCTGGATTGTCCTCATCACCGCCTGATCGCTGGACAGTGGGTAGAAGCCCTGCCCTGACTTTTCCCATTTGTATGGACTTGTGGGTCCTTTGAGCTCATGGGAGTGGACTTTTGTGCCAAGAGGAGCAGGACACATCATTCATTCTTGAAAATCACCAGAGGAGTTTGGACTAAAAAGTTAAGCAAAAGGGAATACTTTTTATCTTCCTTCTACTTGAGTATCAACATCGAATCTGAGCTTTGCCACCAGGAGCTGGCCGCTGCAAGCTTGTACAATCTCAGCCCTGCAGTCTGGGGCAGGCCAGTCTGTTTTGGCCTGTGATACACATTTCAAGAGCAAGTTTTCTTTCCCTTGAAAATCTAAACACGGGGGACTTAAGGTTTCTGGTCCAGTACGTAAGAGAGCTTGGAAGTGGTTACCCCCATCCTCACTACAAGAAGAAAAGCTGGCAGACTGAAATCAACAACTCTTCTTAGAATCATCGTCTTAGATCCACTGGGAAAACGCCTGCTCCCCACATTGGAGAGACAGGAGGATACAGAGAATCACAGTTCCCTGGAGCAGAAACTGCCTCTGGAGCCACTGCCTGACTCCTTTTAACTAGCACTTTCAACAGAAAATTACAAGGTGTCTTAGAGGCAAAAGACACAGTTCGAAGAATCAGAACATCTGATCTGGACTTGGACATAAGAGTTTGGAATTATCAGACTGGGAATTAGTATGTCATGATTAACAGGTTAAGGGCACTGATAGAAAGAGTAGACTCTATGGAAGATCAGCATGTCAGGATGGCCGAGTGGACAGAGGACGAGATGGTTGGATGGCATCACCGACTCAATGGACATGAGTTTGGGTAAACCCCGGGAGATGGTGAAGGACAGGACGTCTGGCGTGCTGCAGTGCATGGGGTGACCAAGAGTAGGACATGACTGAGCGACTGAACAACTGCAGTGGGGGAAGAGTAGGTAATATAAGCAGGAAGATGGGAGCTCTCAGAAAGAATCAAAGAGGAAAATGCTAGAAATTCCAGAACACTTGCAGCATGAAGAGTGCCTTTGGTCTCATCAATAGACTGGACATGGTCGAGGTAAGATCAGTGAGCGTCAAACATCTGACTCCATTTGCATGTGCAAGGGTCTTGGACCACTGTTGGAAGTATGGGCTTCCATCCTTGAGATCTGGCCCACTGGCTGTTTGCCTCCCCACCCATCTTGTAGCCTGACTGTGCGCTGGGGTGTCAGTGAGCTCTGCCCCAATTAAGGCCTCCATCATTTGCTCAGAAATGACCCCAGCTCTTATCTTCCTCCTTCTTTCCTCTGTCCAAAAGAATTTACTTTGATGATGCCCATGTGGTTAACACAAAATAGAAATCAGCATTTTTCTGCACGAGAGAAACAGACAACTTTTCAAACTCATTCCCTACCACGGACATCCGTTTCCAGTACTTCCTCTGAGGGGATCCGAGAGGCCCTTTTGTGTTCTGAAGGAAGAATTATTATTAAGGTGATGAGGTTTCCAGCTTTGATGATCCTCTACTGTTAATCTCTGGTTCAAGCACAATCTTTTTGAGTGCACCAGGATGCAAGACCTAGTGGAGATGCGGTGATGAGCCCTGAACGGGGCCTTTTCCCAGAAGCAGAGTCAGGGTCGGAACAGTCAGCATCTGGGAGGGCACCTGAGCTCAGCGTTCCTGACGCTGTATCCCGTGTTCTTCTCTCACCCTGAGACTGTCTGCTATTGGTCACTCCCTTCAGCTTGAAGCATCCTGAATCATCCCATGAAGAGTCAAGTGTTCTGTTCTTAACCATTTCCTTGGGAGGATAGATGGATTCCAACCTATCACTATTCTTTCATTTAAAATATGTAATAGATCTCTGCATTTCAGAGAAACATAACTAGATTTTCACAGGTAGATGCTCTGTCTCCTAATATTCATTGTTACTGCTACTGCTGCTGCTAAGTTGCTTCAGTTGTGTCCAACTCTGAGCGACCCCATAGATGGAAGCCCGCAAGGATCCCCCGTCCCTGGGATTCTCCAAGCAAGAACCCTGGAGTGGGTTGCCATTTCCTTCTCCAATGCGTGAAAGTGAAAGGGAAGTCGCTCAGTCATGTCTGACTCTTAGCGACCCCATGGACTGCAGCCTACCAGGCTCTTCCCTTCATGGGACTCTACAGGCAAGAGTACTGGAGTGGTATGCCATTTCCTTCTCCCAATATTCACTGCTAAGATTACATTTAACCTTATAAATATATTTTTAGCCTCCTGGTCCATTTTTACCTTTATCTTGGTACTTTTCTTATGAAATAAATAGAGTTTCATAGAAGTGAATATGTCTTTCTCTGTTCAGTTCAGTTCAGGCATGTCTGATTTTTTGTGACCCCATGGACTGCAGCACACCAGGCTTCCCTGTCCATCACCAACTCCTAAAGCTTGCTCAAACTCATGTCCATTGAGTTAGTAATGCCATCCAGTCATCTCATCCTCTGTTGTCCCCCTCTCCCACCTTCAATCTTTACCAGCATCAGGCTCTTTTCCAATGAGTCAGTTCTTTACATCAGGTGGCCAGAGTATTAGAGATTCAACTTCAGCATCAGTCCTTCCAATTACTATTCAGGACTGATTTCCTTTAGAATTAATGGTTTGATCTCCTTGCAGTCCAAGGGATTCTCAAGAGTCTTTCTATCTTTAGATGAATATGGAGGTATAAACATATGTTTAGAAAAATATAAAATGTACTCAACTGATTACTAAGCAGAAATTCCCTTGAAATCCTAAGGTTAAAAACCAAAGAACATAAAATATATTCATCAATAAAGAAATGCAAGCCCATTGCCAAATTTCCATTAGAACCAGTGGTATTATCCTTTTTTTATGGAGTTGGTAGAACATTCTAAGTTGTGTGGGCTTGTTAACATCCTATTCTTTCTATCACTTAAAAAAATAAAATAAAAATAAGAGACAGAGACTGTTATTCTGGCCAGTAGCCTAAGTCCTTTATTTTTTTTAATTAAACTTTTTGTGTTGGAGTATAACTGATTAACAAAGTTGTGATAGTTGCAGGTGGACAGCAAAGAGACTCAGCCATACACACAACTCCCCTCCCATCCAGGCTGCCGCCTGACATTGGGCAGAGTCCCCGTGCAATACAGTAGGTCCTTGTTGGTTATCTCTTCTAAATATAGCAATGGATACATGTTTATCCCAAACTCCCTACTATCCATTCCCCTCCCCCTCCCCACTGGCACCCGTAGGTTCATTCTCTAAGTCTGAGTCTGTTTCTTGGGGCTTCCCAGGTGTTGCTAGTGGTAAATAATCCACCTGTCACTGCAGGAGATGCAAGAAATATAGGTTCGATCTCTGGGCCGGGAAGATTCCCTGGAGAAGGAAGTGGCAACTCGCTCCCTCATTCTTGCCTGGGAAAACATCCCGTGGACAGAAGAACCTGGTGGGCTACAGTCCATGGGGCTGAGAAGAGTTGGGCATGACTGACTGAGCACAATATAAATAGACAGACTTCTACAAGCAAGTCTGTATCCATAGTGAATCACAGTTCCCACTGGACAAAGTGCATATTTGTAGTGAAGTAGAAATTCATTGTCACCTTCAGTTCAGTTCAGTCGCTCAGTCATGTCCAACTCTTTGCGACCCCATGAATTGCAGCACGCCAGGCCTCCCTGTGCATCACCAGCTCCCGGAGTTCACTCAGACTCACGTCCATCGAGACGCGATGCCATCCAGCCATCTCACCCTCGGTCGTCCCCTTCTCCTCCTGCCCCCAATCCCTCCCAGCATCAGAGTCTTTCCAATGAGTCAACTCTTCCCATGAGGTGGCCAGAGTACTGGAGTTTCAGCTTAAGCATCAGTCCTTCCAAAGAAATCCCAGGGCTGATCTCCTTTGGGATGGACTGGTTGGATCTCCTTGCAGACCAAGGGACTCTCAAGGGTCTTCTCCAACACCACAGTTCAAAGGCGTCAATTCTTTGGCGCTCAGTCTTCTTCACAGTCCAGCTCTCACATCCATACATGACCACTGGAAAAACTGACGGACCTTATAGTCCCGCAGTTCTCAGTTACTGGTAGATGATTTTGTCGTATATCCCCTGGCTCGCCTATGCAATTATATCTGCGCCAGAGAGTAGTAGAACCATTCTTAATTTACAAACATAAGTCAGGTACTTTGTGGTCCCTTTATAAGGTTCATTAAGGTGTTTCCAACTAGAAATCTGAAAATCTTATCAATAGGATGTGTCTTAGTTATGGAGGAGTACAAAACTGAAATGCAGTGAAATGTTTGTGCTCGGAAAGATTAATGCGTAGCGCTAGATTGGAGTTGGGGGCCTGGTCCCAGTGGGCTTGCTTGGAGAAACACACCTGGCATCGCTGGGGTAGAGAGAGGACCAGGTGGGTAGGGGGGCCCAGAAGTGGGGGCCTCGCTGAGCAGTGTGAACTTTTATACAAGGAACTCGAAAGTTTTATATAGAAATTGGAATTTGAGATGAACATCCTTCAGGTCTAGGGAGGTTTTGAAGTCCTAGGCAGGGAACGGCACTCAGCGCAGGCAGGAAATAAAGACATTTCCCTATCTCGGAGAGGAATGGAAGTCATATGATATCCCTGTCGTGAAATTGTAGAGGATGATCCAAAGCTTTGGAAAGGATTAAGAATAGGAGGGCAAAAGAGAGTGGTGTGAAATCGTAGCTTGTAAACACTGGCGAGTCAGAGCTGGAAGTGAACAGCTCATCCTTCGCCTTTGATGTAGCTTGCCTTTGTTACGTGGCTCCGAGTTGTCAGCCAAAAATATCCTCATTACCTGGAACCAGGGGACACTCACAGCTGAGAGGCTGCAAAACGTGGAAATTTTGGTGTGTCTCTCTACATGCACCCCCTCTTACTCTCTGCATGTATTTAGCGTTTCTTTTCAGACAGGTCGATTGTGGAAGCCATGCCTTTTTTTGGCTAATGAAATAAAACAGGCTCTTTCATCTTCCTGGATAATTGCATGCGTTTGTGATAGGATATTTACTAGTTATCTCAGGCCCCCATGTGAGAGTGCTCACTTCGTGTGCAGGCGCCAAGTTTCACGCTAAAGTGGCAGTGGTGTTTCCATCCCTTAGACCTTGTTAGGTG
Organism: Madoqua kirkii; assembly: GCA_006408675.1. Taxonomy (NCBI): domain Eukaryota; kingdom Metazoa; phylum Chordata; class Mammalia; order Artiodactyla; family Bovidae; genus Madoqua; species Madoqua kirkii. Next base: position 30,278 of record SJYC01007856.1, on the reverse strand, counting down.
ACTGTGCTGTACCTTTCCGGTGCCTCATGTACAATAAAGATTTTCAAGTGTCGAGATTTCTCATAAAGAAATGTGGCTGTAATAGCAGTATGTATGCTCATCTGAAAATAGTCTACAAGAAGTAGAATTAGGGCTTTCCTGTTCAATGGGTAAAGAATCCGCCTCCAGTGCAGGAATCTCGGCAGATGCAGGTCAGTCCCTGGGTGGGGACAATCCCCTGGAGGATCGCCTGATGACCCACGGCAGTGTTCTTGCCTAGAAAATACCCTGGACAGAGGAGACTGGCGGCTACCATCTATACAGACGTAGAATTAGCCCACCGTTGCTGATCGGCTAGCCAGCCTTCCTTTCGGTCAGTGCCGAAACAAGGTGTTTTGTTAAGCAGTGACCGGTTTTCTTACTATGTTTTGGAAGGTCTGTCTAGAACAGCACTTTCCAATAGAAATTTCCTGATGATGGAGATGCTCTATGTCCACTCACTACACTACACAGTGGCCCTGGCTCCATATGGCTACTGAGCCCTCAGAGTGTGTGGCAAGTGCAATTGAGGAAGTGAATTTGTAACTCCATTCAACTTTAATTAAGTTGACTTTCTCTTTGAGTACATACGATCTGTGGCTATTGTGTCCAATCAAGTCACCACACTATGTTGCCTTCTTACGGCTCTTGGTGAGTGAGGCCACACCCAGCGTGCTTTAAATCACGTTGATGATAGTTATTCCCAAATGAATTTTTTCCCACTTCTAATGAAATTATAGTGGTTAAGATTGGTTAAGATATCACGTCTTTGGGTAATGCTTTGTTGTAACTGAAAACAGGTGACTTTCAAATGACAGAAGTAGATTTAAGCCTTTTGGCTTTTTATCTTTCAATTTTTAAAAACGTTTTGCCAGGCATTTTTTCTTTTTATTTTATTAAAATATAGTTGGTGTACAATGTTGTGTTAGCTTCAGGTGTACAACATAGATTCTTTCCCATTATAAGTTATTACAAGATGTTAGGTACGGTTCCCTGTGCTATAGAGTAGGCCTCATTGCTTATCTATTTAGACATGGTGTAGATACACAATGGGCTATTACTCAGCCATAAAAAATGAAAATTTGCAACAACATGGATGGACCTAGAGATTATACTAAATAAAATAAATCAGATTGCGAAAGATAAATATCATATGATACCATTTATATGTGGAATCAGGGGGGAAAAATGATAGAAAGAACTTATTTCCAAAACAGAAATAGATTCACAGACGTAGAAAGCAAACTTAAGGTTACCAAAGGGAAAACATAGTGGGAGAAGGATAAATGGGGATTTGAAATTAGCATATACATCCTACAGTATTTAAAGTACAGAAAACTTATTCATTAGAATTTCTTTCCCCCCCAAAAAATGAAGAGCAATGTAAGTGGTTTCTGCATTTTATATGGATTTATGGTTCAGATCCAAAGAGCTGGGTCTGTTTGTCTTTAACACAAGTTGAAGAATTGTGAATTTTTAATGTGCATGTGATACCTTTTATAGAACTGGTTTCTTAAGATAGTGTTGTGGTTTGATTTCTTTCAGAATTTCTACAAAGAGATTGAAAGGGAAGAAATGTATATACGGTACGTGAGCATCAGGCTTCTCTGCAACCTTGACCTGTTGATGATAACTGCTGTCTGTCAAGTCCATGCTAGAAGTATTTTATAATCATAGGGGTTTATCTTGTAGAAAATCGTGAAGGCTGGAGTTTGAATTTGGTGGAGATCCTGGAAGTATTGTCAGGCCTAGGGCAGTGTGTCCAGGCTGATGTGGATATTTGGGGGTGGAGGGGGTCATATTTAGTCAGCTCAGAAGCAAATTATTGCAAAGGGTTTTTGTTCCTCTTGACTGACCCTTATAGCAAAAGACACCACTATAAATTTTAGCATTTCACAGAAAGCCATATGATCAAATGAGAAGTCTGGTTTTAACTTCGATCAGAAATAGGACAATATTATACATTTTCAGTCTATTCTTACCTGGATACCAAATTCTCAAGTTTTGTATTTTCTGCTTCACTTGCCTTTTTCTCTAGGATGTTGGACTATGATTGGTACCCTCTCCATACTGGTCTCTTTTAGTGGCCGTGTCAAATTTTAGCAAGATTACCCCTTAGAAGACCAGAATAATTACATGATCCACACACCATTAGTGTTTAATGATGGATTAGTTACATGCAACATGATTTTCTTTCTCTTTCTCTTTTTTTTTTTTTTTTAAGTCTCTATTTATTTGTATAAAGAATAAACAAAGGCATGATTTTCTAACTTTTGGTTTCTGAGACTTTTTAACTTTCTCCTTTAAAATCAGTACATGTGAATATAATAAACTTTGGAGAAAACAATCAGTTTCTTTTATCCAAATGTAGGTTACTTTGTATTAAAAAGCCTCCTTTTTATGGCAGAGGAATTCTTTTGATCACATTCACTGTGATCACTGGAGCTCTTTATTCTTATAGATCTGTATTTTTATGGATTTTGTGTGTGTGTATTCGGACTCAATAGATACGCGAGAAATTGCAGTGAAACATTGTGTCAGCTCATTTCAAATGTATGGAGAAAAGTCTGGAAAAGATGAGAAAGCATGAGAAAGCCTGAAGCACAATTGTGCCTTCCTGGGCCATCTTCAGTTTTGTCCTGAAAAGATAATACTTAAATTTTTAAAAATTTATCTATTGTTTATTACTCTGGTTGATTTTTCCTAATGCTTTGTTACCAGAAGCTTCCAAGGCATTATGTATTGTGAACTTTGTAAAAAGAAAGCATAGAGATGAGTTACTGTTGAAGTAGAATTTTGCTGTTGCAGTTCTCAACACAAATTATTTTATGACGCTTTCAGAATATGCCTGTATTTTATCGTCTCAGGTATTTGTACAAGCTCTGTGACCTGCACAAGGAATGTGATAACTACACTGAAGCCGCCTATACCTTACTCCTCCATGCAAAGCTTCTGAAGGTAGTAAAATTTATATATACTTTTATGATCCTGTTCTCATAAATTATAAGATCATTTAATATTTGATTTTTCCATGACAAATTTTTAGTAAACCTGTAACTTAAGATTTTATGGATATTGACTCAATGTAGTGACATTAACAAAGAGAGTTAGAAAGTACTTTGATTATAGATTTGACTCCACTGAATGCAAATTTGACAAGATGTCAGAATAAGTTATCACCGAGCATCTTAAATACCCATCATTAGTCTGTCAGCTCACAGTGAGTTAGGGACTCTCTGTTTCTTTATTCCTATCAACAGGACTCAGTAATGCTGTAGAGCAACATCAACAAGAAGGAATTTCTGTGTCAGAACAGCTAAGAGAATGAGCCCACTGCTTGTAATCTTAGAAAACAGTGTAGGGACCAGATCTTGACTTCTCTCTCCCTGTGCTCCAGGGGCATCCCTGGAGATTTCCTGTTGGTCTATCAGTGCTTAGACCTCCTGCCTGACCCTCCTGGGGGTGTCGCTCCTGAGCTTGAGTGTGGCTTGACAGCCTTCAGTTCTCCGTGGTCATTTTGTTATGTAGATAGCGGTGGACACTGGTGTGTGTGTGTGTGTGTGTGTGCTTGTGTGTGCGTGTTTTACCATAATATATTCATGTTCTTCCCCATGTCCAGTTTCAGCCCAGTTAGTCTTACAGAGTGAACCCACAGTAAATAGCTGGGTGGATGTTTGTGTTGTTGGATGGAAAGACAGAAGTATGGGTGGATGGATGGATGTGTGGGTGGATGGGGGATGTGTGGGCAGATGGATCGATGGCTGTGTGGACGGGTGGATATGTGGATGAGGGATGGGATGAGTGGGTGGATGGATGGGTGTGTGGGTGGATGGCTCTCTGGGTGAGTAGTTGGATAAAAGAGGAGATTTCTTTACAACTTCTAGTTTTATATTTTAAAACTTTAGCAAGTCACTAGATCATCTTTCCCATTATATCCTCATAAAAACTTGAAAAATTATAAACTAGATAAAGAGGAAGAGGTTTGAGAATTAGAATTAAGTTGTGTCTCCATGTAAAGAGTACTCATTCAAGGAATCCTGTGGCTAAACTCAAGCCAGTTCCCCCTCTTCCCGTCTGAGGCACCAGACAAGCTTGAATGGAAGGAAACCAGGTGAGGTTATGCTAAAGATGCGCAGTGTCTGTTGATGATGAGAGGAACAAGGCAGAGGCCACATCAGGCAGCGAACCTCCAGCAAGAATCTCCCAGCCCCTGGTCCAGTCCTGAGCTCTCCAGTCACTTGCGTGATGCGTATAAAAAGAAGCTGGAGTGTGGAGATTTACCTCTGCCTGAAAACAAGAGTCCATTCCAAACCAAGCGCAGAAAGACTCGGTTCAGTCTGAACCTCATCTCTAGTCATCTGTGATAGCCCTTTGGTTTTGCACCACATAAAACTCTGCCAAGGCACGTCATTTCTGAAGCTAGGAATTCCAGCTGGGTCACTGCACACCAGCTGTCCCACTTTGCATACTAACGGCTTTCATTTGTTAGAAACCCAAATTTTAGTAACAAGGCCATTTTGAAACTACAGAAATATTTCTTTTACACCAAGGAAATTAAAACGGGGTCGACAAGCTGCTTGGGCACCCAGGCTCTCTCTCATCGTACATAAGCTTTTCTGTGGTGGATGAATGTATAAGTGTGTAAAGTATCATTTATTTAATAATTACAGTTATTGAGCACAGTCGGGTTTTTCACAAACGGTTCAAGGATGTTTCACAAACCAAATCAGTCGGCCCATTTCCATTATCTTTTTTCATTGGGGTTTTGAATTTTCCAGTTAAATACACATAATTGCTCTCCATATCTTTTACATCATTACATTTTGCAATTTTTCCTAAATATGTTTTGATATTGCAGTAAATGTGAATTCATCTGGTTAATCAGCACACTAAAGAACGTTACTTGTATCTTTATGGAAATTATTCACCATGATTGATATAATCTTGTTTGTGAAGTAAAAATCCTTAAATAGGATCTTCTATTTTGGTTAAGGCTATTTAAAAAAAAAAAAAAAAAGGCAATGAAAACATCAGCCTTTAGCCTTTAGCAGTGAAGTTATTTCATCTTAATGTTTAAAGGGAAGGTCAAAAGCATAACTTCTTTTGGTGTTTAAAATTTTTTAGGTGATTTGAAACTCCAAGGAAGTTATATGACCTCTGAACTTTCTTAGTTATCTGATTGTAGTTACAGTTCAGAATCATGCGCAATTCTTCTACCGCTCAGAGAAGTCGAAATCTGGCCCCGTGGTAAAGATGCCACAATCAGTTTGAGTTTGGAACTCTAGGTTGTGGTTGGGCTACACACGTCTCGTTTGAAGGTGGAAAACATGCAGCCGCCTAAGGCTTCTCATACTTACTTGACAGCCTGGGACCTGGGGAGCCCTTCTGGCCCCGTGCCCTGCACCCTGTGCCTTGGAGCCCTGGGGTCCAGCCTGGGGCACTCCTGGGTGCTCCGGAGCCCCGCTGCCTTCCGGAAGGTAGGGGCAGTATGTGCTGTGCTCCCCAGGCCTCTCCCCATTTTTGCAGGCCTGGCCCTCGTGCCCTTCCCCCTGCCCCAGTGGTTCCTGTCCATTTGTCGTGCCCCCTAAAACATGGTCCCATGGCTTGTCCCATTGCCTTACCAACCCTGAATCCGGTGCCCCCCACCTGGTGGGGTGCTCTACCCCAACTGCGGTCCAGGCAGCCTGCAAGCTGCCGCTTTCTTGGCAGAATCTCCCGTCTCCTCATAAGACCGGGTCAGACGTCACCTCCTGAGTCCATCCGATGAGCACGCGCATCCCGATTCTTTACTCCAGAAAGCCTCCCCAGACCTCTTGTCCTGCCTCCTGCCCTTAGGAAGTGAAAGTGAAAATCACTCAGTTGTGTCTGACTCTTTGTGACCCCATGGACTGTACAGTCCGTGGAATGCTGTAGGCCCGAATACTGGAATGGGTAGTCCTTCCCTTCTCCAGGGCATCTTCCCAACCCAGGGATCGAACTGGGGTCTCCTGCATTGCAGGCGGATTCTTTACCAACTGGGCTATCAGGGAAGCCCGTAATGACTATGACATGTTTCCTGCAGACTTAACTCCTGGTAGTTCAGATAGTAAAGAATCTGCCTGCGATGCAGGAGATGCAGGAGACACAGGTTCAGTCCCTGGGTCGGGAAGAGCTCCTGGAGAAGGAAAGGCAACCCACGCCAGCATTTTTGCCTGGAGAATCCCGTGGACAGAGGAGCCTGGTGGGCTGCAGTCCGTGGGGTCACACAGAGTTGGCCGTGACTGAGCTTCTGACACTGCTTTGCACTTGCATTGTTGCCACACTGCTGCAGGCTGTGACAGCACTCGCCCTTGCCCTGGCGCCTTGCACACTGTTGCTGTTTAGTCGCTCAGTTGTGTCTGACTCCGCCACCCTGTGGTCTGTAGCTTGTCAAGCTCCTCTGTCCCTGGTGGGATTCTCCAGGCAAGAATACTGCAGTGGGTTGCCATTTCCTCCTCCAGGGGATCTTTCCAACCCAGGGATCAAACTTGTGTCCCCTGCATTGGCAGGAGGATTTTTAACTGCTGAGCCACCCAGGAAGCCCATGCCTTGCACATAGTAGGTCCCCACCAAGTGGTGAAGTTTATTGAACTTTCTATTCAGCGCCATGGGTTGGTTGAGCGTAAGTTCAGGAGTTTAGGTGTTAAATGACCTCGCCTTCACCTCCACTCCTTGCCTAAGTCCACTGTCACATCTGCAGACACCAGCTGAGCCCTGAGTCGCTGGGATCCACGTGCCTTCTGCTGTTGATTAAAACACTGGGCCAGCGCCGGGGGAAGCCCCGCTTGAGGCAGCCCCAAATCACCCAGGGCCGCATTCATCTGGAAGGTTCCCAGGTTTCATCAGCAAGCTGACAGTTCCAGAACCAGCTGGGTTTCTCTTCTGGGTGAATCTCGACCAGCTTTGCCTTCCCCAGGTGTTTTCTCTTCTTGAGGCCCCTGCACAGAGGTTCTGTGCGCGATTCCAGGCCTGAAAGGCCGGTGAGAGCCGCCCAGCGGTGCCGGGAATCGCAGCTGGGACGCTGCCCTGAATTCAGGGCTTCCTGTGCTCTCTGAGTCCAGGCGAGGGAGAGGTCGCGGGGGCCGGGCCTCCCCACGCTCCACTCATGCTTTGCTTTTGCCTCAGTGGTCGGAGGACGTGTGCGCGGCCCACCTCACCCAGCGGGACGGGTACCAGGCGACGACCCAGGGGCAGCTGAAGGAGCGGCTCTACCAGGAGATCATCCACTACTTCGACAAAGGCAAGGTAAAAAAAAAAAAAGAAAAATGCAGCTTTTCTGTTGTTTTCTTTTTTCTGTGCATCTTCCTGCCATGTTGTAAACACGTTTTTTTAACATATGGTGTCTGTGGAACCAGAAATTTGTCACAGGTTGTGTATCTGAAGGCTTTGTGCATGGCCCTCCAGCTGCTGCTTCTAAGTAGAAATCCTACCAGAAAAAAAAAAAAATCAATCACCCTTTTGTAGATGCTCTGCCGAAAGACTGAGGACAGGATTTTTATAGTCCTTGCAGAGGACGCTGATTTGGGGGAATTGGGGCTTCCCAGGGGGCACTGCTGGGTAAAGAACCCAGGGCAAGTGGCAGCTCACCTCTGCGTTCTTGCCTGGAGAATCGGATGCACGGAGCAGCCTGGCGGGCTGATGATACACAGGGTCACAAAGAGTCGGACGCACCTGAAGCTGCTGAGCACACGCACACTGGCTGTGTTGCAGCTAACGCATTGCTATGCGGGTAAAGAACCCAGGGCAAGTGGCAGCTCACCTCTGCGTTCTTGCCTGGAGAATCGGATGCACGGAGCAGCCTGGCGGGCTGATGATACACAGGGTCACAAAGAGTCGGACGCACCTGAAGCTGCTGAGCACACGCACACTGGCTGTGTTGCAGCTAACGCATTGCTTTGACAGTTTTGAGGTTTTCTGTTGTCACTGAAACATTAATCCCGTGGCAAGACCAATGCTGCTCTTGTTGATGGCCTCTCTGTTAATTGGCTCAAACAAAATTCTTTAACCGTTGACCTCTGCTAAAAGGAAAACTGCCATCCTTTCAATCAGGCGGCAATAGGTCTCATCGCTGTAGTGCATGTGGTTCAGATGACTAGTAACTATTTTTAAAAAGGTGGGAGGCCCCGTAGGTCTTCCTGGCACTTTCAGTGCAGCGAGTGCAGGTGTGTGCCCTGGCTGGGGAACTAACATCCCATGTGCTGCTGCCAGGAAATTAATTAATTAATTAGCAGGCACTTTAAGGGGGAAAAAAAGGCTGGGGGTGGTAGGTGCCTTCAGTTCAGAAGTTTGGTGGGTTTTCTTAAATTTTTTTTATTGAAGGATAATTGCTTTACAGAATTTTATTGTTTTTTGTTTTCTGTCAAACCTCAACGTGAATCAGCCATAGGTATACATATATCCCCTCCCTTTTGGAGCTCCCTCCCATCTCCCACCCCATCCCACCCCTCTAGATTGATCCAGAGCCCTTCTTTGAGTTTCCTGAGCCGCACAGCAAATTCCTGTTGGCTATCTGTTTTACACGCGGTAATGTAAGTTTCCGTGTTACTCTCTCCATACAGCTCGCCCTCTCTTCCCGTCTTCCCATGTCCATGTCTGTTCTCTATGTCTGTTCCTCCACTGCTGCCCTGTAAATAGATTCTTCAGTACCATTTTTCTAGATTCCATATATATGCATTAGAATAGGATATTTGTCTTTCTCTTTCTGACTCACTTCACTCTGTATAATAGATTCTAGGTTCATCCACCTCATCAGATCTGACTCAGATGCATTCCTTTTTATGGCAGAGTAATATTCCACTGTATATATGTACCACGGCTTCTTTATCCATTCATCTGTCGACATCTAGGTTGCATCCATGTTCTAGCTATTGTAACTAGTGCTGCGGTGAACAATAGGCTGCTGCTGCTGCTGCTGCTGCCCAGTCGCTTCAGTCGTGTCTGACTCTGTGCGACCCCACAGACAGCAGCCCACCAGGCTCCTCCGTCCCTGGGATTCTCCAGGCAAGAACACTGGAGTGGGTTGCCATTTCCTTCTCCAGTGCATGAAAGTGAACTCGCTCAGTTGTGTCCGACTCTTCGAGACCCCCAAGGACTACAGCCCACCAGGCTCCTCCGTCCATGGGATTTTCCAGGCAAGAGTACTGGAATGGAGTGCCATCGCCTTCTCCAGAACAATGGGATGCACGTGTCTTTTTTCAATTTTGGTTTCCTCAGGGTGTAAAATCTTCCCCAAAGCAACTTCTAAGTTGATTCTGTGCCATCAGCACTCTTAACTCATCTTAGTGGCTGAGTTGTGTCTGATTCTTTGTGACCCCATGGACTGTAGCCCACCAGGCTCCTCCATCCATGGGATGTCCTAGGCAAGAATACTGGATGGATTGCCATTTCCTTTTCCAGGGGATCTTCCCAACCCAGGGACTGAACCCAGGTCTCCTGCACTGCAGACAGATTCTTTACCGTCTGAGCCACCAGGGAAACCCCTTTAACTCACCTTAGATACCTGCTCTTTTTTTTTTTAAACACTTTGAGACAAGTGAACAGGGAATTCCATGAAGGTACTTATATCCATTTCTTAGGACTGCGGTAACATAGTCCTGCCCGCTGGGCACCTTTAAACCTCAGGACTCTGTGCTCTCGCTGTTCTGGAAGCTACAGAGCTGCAGCTGGGGGTTGGCAGGGCTGTGCTCTCCAAGAGAGGGCAGTGCCAGGGTGAATCTGCTCCCTGCCTGCCTCGGTTTCTGGTGATGCTGGCAGTCCCTGGCATCACTTGGTATCAGTCAATTGCTGGCTCCTTCTTCACGGGGAGTTTTCCCTCTGTGTGTCTCCATATGTTCTTCTAAGAACATCAGTTTGGATTTAAAGCCTATGTGATCCAGTATGACTGCATCTTAATTTGATTACATCCAGAGGCTCTTTTTCCATGTAAGGTCAGATTCAAAGATCCCAGGGGCTGAGACTCAACATGCCCTTTGAGGGGACACAGTTCTAACCCCCAGCAGCACCTGTATCAGAAAAGGAGGACAGCCGCTCTGTCTGTGGCTGTCAACATAAACCAAACCCTTTTAAAATGATCACACGCATTTCACTTGTTCCCCTCTGTCCTTGATACGGGATGCAAATCAAAATATTCAGAATAGCATGGGCATTGACCAGAGGCCACTTGGAAATGGTCGGTGAGTTATACTTGGTCCTGTAGAGGAGCAGAATATATTTCTTTGTAGAAATGAGATGGTTTCACAGTTAAAGCCAATTATTAAGATTTTATTAGCTTAGCCAGAGAAATTCAGTTTTTCGACAGACTGCTAAAAAAGTGTGGACCCATTCATTTCCCCAGTGGCTTTCTGGCTTACAGTGTCCTAGAGGAGGGGGGTGGTCAGGTGCTATGGAGCGGGCAGAGTGGGAGGCGGGACCCTGCAGAGGCCCGGGGCCTGAGGGCCAGAGGCCGCTGGGGCTGAAGGAGGTGCGACCCGGCTGATGGTCCTCGGCTGATGGTCCCTCGGGCTCTCACGTCCTCTGCCAGCACTGATGTCTCCGGCTGCATCTCAGCTCTCCTCCTCCCCCTCTGCATCTTCCGGCCGCACCCCCGCTTCTGGGGCCTCAGCCCAGCAGGCCTCTGCTGCCCCCGCCTGTGGTCATCTCGTCCCGTCTCCGCTTAATGTCACCTCTGCTCCGACGCCCATCATGCCCCCTTCTGTTCCTGCACAGCCCTCACCACGATTTGTGATAATAGATAGGATACCAGCCAATCTTAAGGGAAATAAGTCCTGAATATTCATTAGAAGGACTGTGGCTGAAGCTGAAGCTCCGATACTTTGGCCACCTGATGTGAAGAGCCAGCTCACTGGAAAAGATTCTGATGCTAGGAAAGACTGAGGGCAGGAGAAGAAGGGGGTGACAGAGGATGAGATTATTGGATGGCATCACTGACTTAGTGGACACGAACCTGAGCAAACTACAGGAGACAGTGAATAACAGGGAAGCCTGGCATACCACAGCCCCTGGGGTGATAAAGAGTCTGATAGGACCTAGCAGCTGAAGAACAATAATTTGCACATAGAGTTCTTTAGCAAGTCTCCCAATAGATCGTGAGCTCTATGAAGACCAAGACCACACCTATTAATCCTGCACATTAATCTAACTCTCAGATGGAGCTAGGCACGTAATGCTGGGGGCATTTGTTAGATGGACAAAGAAATCAATGAGGAAATGAATGAATGAACAAATGAATGAACACTCAGCACTTAAGGATGATTTCTGGCAGGTGCGGGATGCCATGGACGGTGAGACAGTCGGCCTTCAGTAAATAAAACCTGGAGGAGCCCAGTGAGTTTGCTTCTGTTTTAAGCCAGTGTAGCCTCCTACTGGGGACTTTTCTGGGAGCTCAACTGGTAAAGAATCCGCCTGCAATGCAGGAGACCCTGATTTGATTCCTGGGTCAGGAAGATCCCCTGGAGGAGGGCGTGGCAACCCACTCCAGTATTCTTGCCTGGAGAATCCCCATGGACAGAGAGAGGAGCCTGCCGGGCTACAGTCCATGGGGTCATAAAGAGCTGGACACGACTGAGGGACTAAGCACAGCACAGCAGTTCCCCCGTGCCAAGATTGTGCTAGATGCTTCCCAGGCATTATGAGTCTCCATGGCAACGCAGGAAGGAAGGTACCACTGTACTTCCAATTGAATGTGACATTAACATTATTGTTAATAACAGTATCGATAAAATAATACAATAGGCCCACAACCATAGGAAGCAGACTTATGGGCTACCAAAAGGGAAAGGGTGGGCTACCATCCACGGGGTCACAAAGAGTCAGACACGGCTGAGTGACTAAGCACAGCACAGCCCAGCTTCATGTGGAGGGGAAAAATGAACACACTCAGTTGAGAACAGTGGCTCTGAACCCAGACCCTCAGGAGACCTTTCAGGTTGACACTCCTAGGGTGGGAGGGGGGCAGGATGGATGAGACTGACATCAAGTGGGTCAAGGTCAGGGACACTACTGGACACCCTGGAAGGCAGGTAGCTCCCTGGGTGCAGAATCATCCAGCCCAGAATGTCCGTAGTACCCAGGCTGAGAAATGCTGGTTTTGGAAAAAGCCAGTTCAAGTGATAAAGTATTCTCGGCCCAAAGAGAGGGGCTGAAGGAATGTCCTCACACGTCCCTGTGTTTTGGAGGAGACAGAAAGATGGTTCTGGTAAAGTGAGCAATTGGCTTACCTGGAGTCCGGAAGGTTAACTTGATTCAACTTGTTCATCAAAGTTTAGGAGAATTGTCTTCATGGCAGCTGTTAGGGTTGTGTTGGCCAAAGAGATTGAAAAGTCACTTTTGAATACCCATAACTTCTCCAGGAGAACATATTTCTAAAAATGTTTACTCATCCATGTGAGGCTAACTTGAGGGTGAATGCAGGTGAGGGAGAAGATTTCATCAAACAAAATTTGAAGTACCTGGATGATGAGCTCCGAAGCAGAAAAATAAAATCATTTTAGCATCAACAAGCATTCAATTTCCTGGGAACAAAAGAACAGGAGGAAGTAGTAATCATCCATCTCCTCTATCAGCTGGGATGAGCTGGAATCGGCTGGGGTCTCAACCTCTTGATGTCTCAGTGATGCTTCATGGCCAAGTGGTTCACTCGTGCTTCCTGCCTGTCCTCGCTTCTGGGCACCCAGGTGAGAGCAGCCTCAGAGGGACGGTGAGTCCCCGCCTGGCCCCCACATGCTTAGCTCAGAAGAGCGCCACGGCTGTGCTCTTGTGTGTCTTGTCTATTTGGCTGTGCCGCAGCTTGGCTGCAGCACGTGGGATCTCTGGTTGCGGCATGTGAACTTAGTTGCACTGTGCGGGATCTAGTCCCCTGAACAGGGATCCAGCCTGGGCTCCCTGGATTGGGAGCACAGAATGTTAGCCGCTAGGCCACCAGGGAAGTCCCAGTACTCATGCCATTGACTAAAGCAAATCACGCAGCCCCCGTGAGCCTCGGTGGGCAGGGAAGTGCCCACAGGGAAGAGCCGTGTAGCCGCACCTGCATCTGCCAGGTAAAGCGGATAGACCACCAGGACATTTAATCAGACAGGTGAGCCGGGGTTCTAACCAAGGGCTCTCAAGGCACAGGGAAATTGCCTGAGTAGATGCATGTTCTGAAAAAGGCGACATTCACTCTACTCCCTCGATTGCACACTTCCCGCAACTGGACACGTGAAAACAGAGCAATCTCCAGAACTCTGCAATGGGCCTTGAGCCCAGTTCCTCCATCATGGAGTTTCTTTCTTGGATTAAGGAGGGGCTGGGAACGACATATCGCAGCCGGGCGGTGCGGGAAAAGGAGCACCAGCGAACCAGTGGCCACGATGCCCGAAATCCCGGCAGGCAAGAACTCTGGGCGACGGGAGGTCACAGCGGAAGACAAAGTTCAGCATTTCGTGCCAGACACCTTCATTTAAGAAATAAGAGCAAGACATGGTCTTATTATACCTGCCAGGTGTGGGTATATATGGTGATTTGAGAAAGAACACCCTCCTTGACTTTTCTGGAATAAGCAAGTGCCTGAGGTCATTGATACAGATGAAGAATTTGACATCAGGAAGGACTGGACGCCCACCTTTCTGTTCTGCACATCCAGACTGAAGTTCTTTTTTTTTTTTTTTTTTAAATTTTTATTGAAATACAGATAATTTGCAATGTTGAGTTAGTTTCAGGTATACAGCAAAGCGATTCAGTTACACACACGCACACATACATTCTTTTTTAGATTATTTTACATTTTAGGCTATTACAAAATGCTTAGTAGAGCTTCCTGTGCTATACAGCAGGCCTTAGTTGGTTATCTATTGGATAGATAATAGAGTATATCTGTCAGTCCCAAACTCCTAACTTATCTGTTCTCAACCCCCTCCATCCCCTTCGGTAAACATGTTTGTTTTCTATGTCTGTGAGTCTGTTTCTGTTGTGGAGATGAGTTCATTTGTAACATATTTTAGATTCCACTATGTAAGTGATATCACATGACATTTGTCTTTATCTGACTTCACTTAGTATGATCATCTCTGGGGCCATCCATTGTTGCTGCAAGGGGTGTTATTTCATCCTTTTTTATGGCTGAGCACTATTCCATTGGGTTTACATACCACATCTTCCTTATCCATTTATCTGCCGATTCTTGGGGGGAAAATATCTCAAAATGGGTGATAGGTGGCAAGTGATTCAACCCACAGAAACTGGAAGGAAGGGAACCTCTTGGCCAAGGAGTCCCAGGGAGCCAGCTCTCCTACAATGGGGGACCCTGACCTGAGCTGTCAGCTGTGAGTCACGGGCCCAAGCACCCATTAACACTTGAAATATACGACATGCACTGGATCCTAAGGCTCAGCCTGAGAAAAGGATGCTGTTATGAGCTGAACTGTGTCCCCTAGAAATTCATGTGCAGGAGCCCTGACCTTCCTGCCTCAGAATATGACTCTTGGAGATGGGTTCTGATCCACGATGGCTGATCTCCTTACAGAAGAGGGGACCAGGACACAGGCACACTGAGCAAGGACTCTGTGAGGATACGGCTGAGGATCTGCCTTACAAGCCGAGGAGAGAGGCCTCAGAGGAAACCAGCCTTCTGACAACTTGATTTTGGTTTCTAGGCTCCAAGACAATAAGGAAATGATGGTTTAAGGCACCCGATCTTTATTGTGTGTGCATATGTGTGTGTATGAGTGTGTGCTAAGTCGTGTCCTCCTCTTTGCTGCAAATCTATGGACTGTAGCCCACCAGGCTCCTCTGTCCATGGAATTCTCCAAGCAAGAATACTGGAGTGGGTTGCCATCCTCTCCTGCAGGGGATCTTTCCGACCCAGGGATCGAATCCACGTCTCTGCATCTCCTGCATGAGTAGGCGGGTTCTTTACCACACACGCCACCTGAGTACTTTGTTACAGCAGCCTGTCCAGTATCTCATGAATTTTGTGTTTTTGATTACCTGTTGAAATGGTAATAGTCCAGATACAGTGAATATTACTGAAATGAAGGCTACTTTTTAAAATGCGGCAACTAGAAAATCTACGATTGCATGACTGTCTTGGCCAATCCGTTGGATGGTGCTGCTCTGAGCCAGGCTTTGCTATCCTTGAGGATGGTTTCTGCTCCTGCTTTCATCCACGGACTGTTGGGACGTTGCTGCTTGCCTGCCCCGCCATCCGGGGTCCTCGCTGGCAGCGGCATTGCTTACATGCCTGTTGGGATATATTCCTTACCCTAAATGAATATTTGAAAAACTGAAATAAATCTAAAAGAAATAGACTCTGAGTTCACTGCTCATTCAAGACCCACATTTGAATTTTCTCTTGCATTATATTGAAATCACAAGAATTTCTTTGGTTTTGATTTTACACCTGTTTTATATTAGGGGAAAAGATTCTGGTTTAAAACCATATATTCAGCTCTGTGGTTAAAGAACCCACCTGCCAATTCAGGAGACCTAGGTTCGATCCCTGGGACAGGAAGATCCCCTGGAGTAGGAAATGGCAACCCACTCCAGTATTCCTGCCTGGAAAATCCCATGGACAGAGGAGCCTGGCAGGCTACAGTCCATGGGGTTGCAAAAAAGTTGAACATAACTTAGCAGCTGCACAACGGCAATAATTCAGGTGAGAGGCCTTCCTACTACAGTTGAACTTGAAGCCTAGAAATGGCTGGGGACCACGCAATTGCAAAATAAATGGTATCTGCACCTGGCAAAAGTGTGACTGGGGTATCGCTCCGTTGATACAGGCTGTCCCCTTAGGTGATTAAGGAAGCCTTCACTCTATCCTTAATAGGTGGGAACCTTACTCATCCTAGAACTCATTTTCAGTGAGTGTTTTAAATGTGTGCAGCTTTCTAGGGGAAGTAAGAACTTACAGAATCCAGGGCAGATTTGTGTCCTGAGAACTGTGCTCACAGGCCCTTAAAGGAGCCGCTGTCCATCGGACCTCTCAGACATTGGATACCAGCGTCTATGGGGACAGCCCAGGGCGCCAGCATGAGATCGGGGTCAGATTACATTCAAAGTCTCTCCACCTCTGTGCTCAGAAAGCAGCAGCGCTGAATGGATTTTCTGCTCCATTATGTTGGACACTCCAGCTTTTGAATTAGGCTCTGTTATCTTTCTGTATTTCTTCTGCACAAAAAAATCACTCTTTTATTTTTGCTTTTCCACTGTTTAAAAGTTTATAATGTCTTTCAGCCCAGCTTTTGGTCTTTCCATCTTTTTCTTTCTCTCCAAAGAAAAAAGAAAGAAATGTCATTTCCATCTGTTTTCCATTTCATTCTTCTGCCTTATTCCTTCCTGAGCTAATAATTAGCCCCCACTCCTTTCTGTTTCACCACCCATGTGAGCCCCTCCAGAAAGCCCACCGCTGGGTCTTATCACGGCAGTCGAGCGTTCTATTGCTCTGAGTTGTCTATCTTATTGTGTTTGGTTGAGGCCTAGTAATTTTCAATAAAGCTCTTAATCCAAGTACTTCACTGAAAATTACCAGGCTTCTCTACAGAGGGCGCATTGAAAATAGCAGCCCTGCTCTCAGGGAAAAGGAGTCGGAGTGAGGGAGGCGGTGATCCTGATGTTCACTGCCTCAAAAACCAGCAGCCAGCCTGGCACTGGCGAAGGGGCTCATGGCTGACGGCCCACGTGGCGTCTGAAGCTCCGGGACTATTTTCGACTGGAGCTCTGTCTTCTCTTCCCTTAAAATAACCTCACGTTGACGAAGTTTGCACTTTGCCTTGTGCCCAAGTCAAAAAAAAAAAAAAAGGCATCCTACATCATCCCGTGAACTAAAAATAGGGGTTTGGAAGCAAGTTTCCACTTTCAGTGAAATGGCTGGGGTGCTTTTCTGTGTACTGGGGCTGACATTTTCTCCCCCTCTGAGTTTCCTTCTTGAAAGCACAGTTGTCAGTCAGAGGAATTACAGGTATGAGCATCCCATCACCCTCTTTCTTGGTATAATCTCAGCATTTCCAGAATGTTTGAAAATCCTGATATTTGCCAGAATCTGTTCAATTAGCAAGAATCTGGCTGGAGTGAGCATAGAGATTGTGTGTTAATTATGACTGGGATCCCAGAAAAGAAACATTTGTGATCAGCACAGAGAAAATTGAGGTTTGGAGTTGGTATCAACCCTGAGCCCCCTATCTCCCCACCCTGCATGACCGCTCACTAGTGTTTCTGCAACTCAGTCTCCTAGGTGCCAGGTGCCACCTGCCTGCATGAATTACAGGGAGGTGGGTGGGGGCGGGTAGGGATAGGGGAGGCCAAAGGTCTGCCTCGTGCTGAGAAGTCTAGAACCAGGGCTAATGGGTGAGCAGGCAAAGAGCAAAACCTGCCCCCTGACTGTTGCTTTGGCCGGTTCAGAGTCCACCAACCTAACAGGTATGGGAATGAGTCCGCCTCCTGCGGAGGAAGGGCAGACTTCATTGGCAGGTGACTTGTAAACTGTGTCTTGGGCGTCCCTGGTGGCCCAGTGGTAAATAATCCACCTACAGTGCAGGAGTCACAGGAGACGCAAGTTTGATCCCTGGGTTGGGAAGACCTCCTGGAGGAGGGTATGACAACCCTCCCACTCCAGCATTCTTGCCTGGAGAACGCCATGGACAGAGAAGCCTGGCAGTCAGACATGACTGAAGCTACTTAGCATAATCACCAGCTGGGTCTTGAAGAAAGAGGGGATTGCTGGGAGGAGCTGGGATTCTGAAGTGTGGGGGATGGGCGGGGATTCCAAAGAGGGAACCTATTGATCAAGGCCAGGGCTTCTGAAGCCACCTGTCTATCAGGGGGGTGAGGAGGGGGTCCCGGGAGACACAGATGCAGAGAACTTGGGAGCCAGTCTGTCCATGGCCTTGCATGTCTCCTAAAGATTTGACTTGCTCCACAGTCACAAAGGGGGCTTCCCAGGTAGCGCTAGTGGGAAAGAACCTGCCTGCCAGTGCAGGAGACGTAAGAGACACGGGTTCAATCCCTGGGCCGGGAAGACCTTCGGGAGGAGGGCATGGCAACCACTCCAGTCTTCTTGCCTGGAGAATCCCACGGGCAGAGGAGCCTGGCAGGCCTGTAGTCCAGAGGGTCGCAGAGAGCTGGACATGACTGAAGCGACTGAGCGTGCTCGCACGTAGCCCCAAGGAGCCAGTGAGAGTCTATGAACATCAGCGAGGTGGCCTTCACTGTCCCCCTTTCAGGGAGTGATTTGGGCTCACTCCCGTGGGTGGGGGGCTGGGGCAGGGGTCCAGGCCCGGGATGTGGGGGCAGTGGGGACTAGGAGAGGCAGGGGACAGCTCCAGAGGCTTGAGGTCAGCTGACTGCACAGTCTCTCAGGGGGTCAGTGTCAGATGTGTGCACATCCGGAGGCTCCGGGTACCCGGCTCGGCTCAGAGGCCCGCGCACAAGCCTCCCGCAGCTGCAGAGCTGACGGGAGAGCGACTTCCAATCAGCCCGGGGAGGTTTGACTCCCTTCCAGGCAGCCCCGGCAACTCTGAGTGTTTCGGCTCCTGTCCTGCACATGGGAATTCTTGGTCAGTCACTGAATTTATAGCTGGCGGTCCCCAGGCTGTGTGGGACATCTCTGGCCTCACTCAGCCCGTCGCACTCTGGGCCGTGAGTCTGTATCAGTCCCTCTGGTCCAGGGACGTCTGTCTGTGCTCCCGTCCAAGGCTGCTCCCACCCCCCCAGGGCCCTGGCCCTCCTGGCCCATCCAGGGCATCACTCTGGCCCATCTGTCTTCTTCCCACTGGCCGCACTGTCTTCCTCTCTACTGGCTAATACATACTTGCCTGCTAAGTTGCTTCAGTGTGTCTGACTCTTTGCAACACAGCAGAGGAGCCTGGCAGGCCTGTAGTCCAGAGGGTCGCAGAGAGCTGGACATGACTGAAGCGACTGAGCGTGCTCGCACGTAGCCCCAAGGAGCCAGTGAGAGTCTATGAACATCAGCGAGGTGGCCTTCACTGTCCCCCTTTCAGGGAGTGATTTGGGCTCACTCCCGTGGGTGGGGGGCTGGGGCAGGGGTCCAGGCCCGGGATGTGGGGGCAGTGGGGACTAGGAGAGGCAGGGGACAGCTCCAGAGGCTTGAGGTCAGCTGACTGCACAGTCTCTCAGGGGGTCAGTGTCAGATGTGTGCACGTCCGGAGGCTCCGGGTACCCGGCTCGGCTCAGAGGCCCGCGCACAAGCCTCCCGCAGCTGCAGAGCTGACGGGAGAGCGACTTCCAATCAGCCCGGGGAGGTTTGACTCCCTTCCAGGCAGCCCCGGCAACTCTGAGTGTTTCGGCTCCTGTCCTGCACATGGGAATTCTTGGTCAGTCACTGAATTTATAGCTGGCGGTCCCCAGGCTGTGTGGGACATCTCTGGCCTCACTCAGCCCGTCGCACTCTGGGCCGTGGGTCTGTATCAGTCCCTCTGGTCCAGGGACGTCTGTCTGTGCTCCCGTCCAAGGCTGCTCCCACCCCCCCAGGGCCCTGGCCCTCCTGGCCCATCCAGGGCATCACTCTGGCCCATCTGTCTTCTTCCCACTGGCCGCACTGTCTTCCTCTCTACTGGCTAATACATACTTGCCTGCTAAGTTGCTTCAGTTGTGTCTGACTCTTTGCAACACTGTGGACGGTAGCCCACCAGAGTCCTCCACCCGTGAGGTTCTCCAGGCAAGAATACTGGAGTAGCTTGCCATGCCCTCCTCCAGGGGACCTTCCTGACCCAGGGATCACACCCACGTCTCCTGCACTGGCACGCAGGTTCTTTACCACTGGCACCACCTGGGAAGCCCACATACTCGCCTACAACCATGCTATCATTTCCCCATCTTTTAAAAAATTATCTTTCATTCTAACTCCCCTCTCCAGCTCCTGCCTGTTTCTTTTATTCCTCAGATCCTCCTCCTAGAACTGTGTGTACCCCTTCTTATGCTCTCTGAACCCACCCCCATCACAGGAGCCCAGTAATTACTGCAGAGTGAGGGGTAAGTGGCAGAGTGGGTCCATTCTCCTGATCAAACCACCAAGCAAAACGCAACTGTCTCTTTCAATGCCTGTTTAGGCTTTCTAAGGGCTTGCAGAACTATGAGGTCCTTTATTAAAGAAAAAAGGCAAAAAACCTCTCTCTTTTTTTTTTTTAATTGTTCATTTCCTATTTTCCTCCCAGGGGCATTAAAACTGAGCATATCATTTTCCATTTAGACTAATAAAGACTTGCTGTGGGGCAAAGAGGAACATGCTTTCCAGGAGCAATTTAATTCCTGGGTATGTGACAGTCCCAGAAGGCAGGATTCATCTTTGAGTCATTGTGAGAAGCCTCCCATCAGGGCTTCCTAAGTCTGGCCTGAGTCCCAGATCCCGCTGTGTTTCTTGTCCTACTGGAGGGGAGGCAGCCCAGCCACCTTTCTCAGGCAGCTGGTGCGGTGATGTGTGTACTCTCAGAGAGGGTGGTGTCATTAAGTGAAACCAGGCAACTTTGGAGTAGACCTCAGTGAGAAGGTGCCATTGCAGGGGTGGGGTGGTGATGCTGGACCTCAGAAACGTCTTCAGAAAGTGTCAGCCTTTGCTCAGATCAGTGGAAACCAAGGGAGACCAGCAGGAAGACCCAGGATGGGGCGTGGCTCAGGGAGAGAAGGAGAGGCTTAGAAAGAAGGGAGGAACCCACAAGGAGTCTCCATTCTGTAAAGGCGAGGACTCGCTGGACCCTCTCCCTGCTGGACCACACCCCTCAGAGTCGCCATGGAGACACTTCTTTCCGGAGGACTCCAGCCCCTCATCCTCGGGGGACTGGGAAGAGATGCTCACTCACTCCTGTAGTGAAGCCCTCACTAACCAGGATAGAACGCTACTTCTGGGCCACCCTGGCCCCCTCACCGCTGATGACCCTAAACCAGTTCTCTGGAATCTTCCACAGTGTTGAATCTACATCTCTTTACATGTCAGAGACCTGTGCAGGACCCTGGAAAATTAAAAGGTGCTAGAATATGACTCATTTCCCAACAACCACCCAGAAAACCAGGTGAGTTTTAGAGTGACTGAAATTGAAGCGTCCCATGAAACATCTTGACTGGCGACTGGCCACAGCTAGCTAGTGATTTCACGAAGAGCTGCCCATCAGTGTCCTGGTGGGTCGTGGCCGGGCTGCATTTTTCTTCAGGGGGCTGTTGCCCAGGCTGCCCTCTCACCTTGCACCTGCTGCTGCTCCCAGACCCGGTGAAACCAGTGTTGTCCCCCCGCCCAACTGGTCACGCATCGACCTCACAGTTTTGTCTAAGAAAGCAACTGCCAGCATGCTCTCTGTGGCCACTTCTAAAGGAGAAGTTTCATCAGGGGGAAAAAGGATTTTCTGTTCATGAAACTTGCCGAAATGAAACTTACAGAGGTTCCGAAATAAAAGGTGATCATCTCAAGAGAATATAGCCGAAGATCATCTTATGAAAACGGAGAGTGGGGAGGGTGTGCTCCACTTTGAAAGGCCAAGGATGCTATGGAACGGATTCTGGACTTCAGATCAGAACAGGAAGTTGAGCATTGATAGGGTGCGTTTTTCATTTGTGGCCATGGTGACCCCCATCGGCCTATGGCATGTCTAAGAGCAGGGCCAGGGCAGGATGTTCAATCACACAGGTTAAAGCGACTGTTCTACCCAGATAATCTAAATCTCTGTTATATGGAATCTGTTTTCTCTCTGGCACAGAAATATTTTCCAAGGTATTCACATGGGAAATATGAGTGACCCACACTCTGTAGAGCCCTAGCCAAGTAAAAGAAGCAGATCTCCTTAGCGCAGGAGCCTTCAAAACATGCAGGGGTTGGGGAGAGGAATGTATGTTTATAGAAAATCTGACAAAGAGCACAACCATGTGACCCCTGAGTGAGCTGGATATTTACTCACGATGTGTCTGTGCTGCGTGGCTCAGATGGGAAAGAATCCATCTGCAAGGCAGGAGGCGTGGGTTTGACCCCTGGATTGGGAAGATATCCTGGAGAAGGGAATAGCAACCGACTCCAGGACTCTCGCCTGGAAAATTCCATGGACAGAGGAGCCTGGCAGGCTACAGTCCATGGGGTCGCGAAGAGCCAGACATGACTGAGCGACGTCTCTTTTTCCACTTGTATTTCTTTAAAAAAAACAATCACTCTTGCTCGGTATCTAAAGCAGCTCCTCTGTCTAGAAACAGATTAAGCAGTGAATTAGAAGCCCTAGGATCGTAGGCAGCTGAAGGAGTGGTGTGTTCGCCACTGAGTGAGATCTACAACTAGAGGAAATGATTTCTTTGAAATGGAAATGTACTGAGGGAGGAATTGGTCACTGGAGCTTAAAAGAAACATAAGAAGTGGAGAAGCTCCCTCTTCTGAGAGATGGAGGCTGGGACTCTGGCAAAGGACCTGAGCACGCTGGAGCAGCAGCTGGAGACATTCAGAGAGTGCAGACATGCGGAAGGTGAGAGCTTCAGCAGGATGCAGGAGCCAGGAGGGGCTTCCTGGGGAGAGAAGCATGTGGTCCTCCAAAGAGCATCTCAGCCACTTTCTCTCTCTCCTGGCTGCTGGTCCTCTCTCTGAAATCTTTCTCTCCTCTGAGCTTATCTTTATGATGTCTTTCAAAGTATTAAAATACAATTTCGGAATAGCTTTTTTCTCATCAAAAATAGCAGATGGTGTCTTTAAGCAGCAGCTGTGTAAAGAGTATTTTAAGTCTATTGGGTGATTCAGTAATAAGTAAGGCCCTCGACCGTGTAGTTCCTTCTGCTAAGAAAAGGCAAAGACTGGCAGGCAGGTGAGGATTCAGTACCAAGGGTATGCCAGGTGTGGGGCCAGCTCCGCATGTTCTGAGTGAGCCTGGAGTTAGGGACCAGCTTAGCATCCTTGAAAATCTGTTTCAGGAGGAGGGGTGGAGGGCAGCTGGAGGGCTGGCAGGTGGTCATTGTTACGGGCTGAACGCGTTCATTCCTGCAAAGGTCATAGTCGAACAACCTTGACCCCCCGCCCCCACCCCATGTGATGGTGTTTGGAGATGGGCTCTGGGGGGTTCATTGTGTTTAGATTGGGTCATAATGAGCGTGGGACCGCCATGATGGGATTAGTACCCTTTTGAGGAGAGGAAGGAGATCTTGCTCAAGGCCTACAGGCATGCAGTGAGAAGGCGACTGTCTGCAAGTCAGGAGAACCCTCACCAAGACGCGAATCTGCCTGCACCTTGAGCTTGAACTTCCCAGCCTCCAGAACTGAGAGGGAAATGTCTGTTTTGTGGGGTTTTGTTACAGCAGCTCCAACTAAGACAGTCATCGAGAGCAGGAACTTTGGAAAACGATGAGTCTACCCCGCTGTCTGCCCTTGGGCACGTAGCTTGCCTGTCCGACCCCCAGCTTCCTTGGGCAGGTAGCTTGCCTGTCTGACCCCCAGCTTCCTTGGGCACGTAGCTTGCCTGTCCGACCCCCAGCTTCCTTATCTGCAAAACAAGAGTAATAATAACACCCATCTGATGTGACACTTTAATGAGACGATGCAGATGGCATCTTGCTGGACAAAGAGTAAGCTGGAAATCACCTGCCTTCATGACTGGTGCTACTAACTTATGGGGATACTTCCAGTGGAGAAGTGGGCGGTACATCTCTGGGGACCCAGTATGTGAGGTGGTCTGACACTTTGCTAATTCTAAGTCTGTAGTTGTCACTTTTAATACTCAAAGGTTTGAAAGAGGGGAACCCTGGGCCCTTGTGATAGTACAGAGAAGTGTGTGTGGCACCCAGGAAGGCTTCCTGGAGGAGACAGTCCCTCCGAGTTTTCCATGTTCTCAAGCAGACCACTGTATTTTATTTCCTTCCCCCACCCAAATAAGGGAAATTCAGGCCTAACGCATATGTCAATAAATTAGTCCACATGTGTCAAAAGTTTACCAGCATTTTAATAAATGTTACCTGATTAGGAAACCCACTTTTAAACTATTATCATTCAAAATTCTCCCTTTCAAAATGATGGCAAGTTTTACATTCTCATGGTTCTGTTCAGTTCAGTCACTCAGTTGTGTCCAACTGTTTGCGACCCCATGGACGGCAGCACGCCAGGCTTCCCTATCTGTCAGCAATTCCTGGAGTTTACTCCAACTCATGTCCATTGAGTCAGTGATGCCATCCAACCATCTCATCCTCTGTTGTCCCCTTTTTCTTCCACCTTCAATCTTTCCCAGCATCAGGGTTTTGCAAATGGGTCAGTTCTTCTCATCAGGTGGCCAAACTATTGGAGTTTCAGCTTCAACATCAGTCCTTCCAATGAATATTCAAGACTGATTTCCTTTAGGATGGACTGGTTGGATCTCCTTGCAGTCCAAGGGCCTCTCAAGAGTCTTCTCCAACACCACGGTTCAAAAGCATCAATTCTTCGGCGCTCAGCTTTCTTTATAGTCCAACTCTCACATCCATACATGATTACTGGAAAAACCACAGCCTTGACTAGACAGACCTTTGTTGGCAAAGTAATGTCTCTGCTTTTTAATATGCTGTCTAGGTTGGTCATAGCTTTTCTTCCAAGGAGCAAGTGTCTTTTAATTTCTGCACTCACCATCTGCAGTGATTTTGGAGCCCCGAAAAATAAAGTCAGCCACTGTTTCCCCATCTATTTGCCGTGAAGTGATGGGACCGGATGCCATGATCTTAGTTTTCTGAATGGTATCTGCCCATCTAACATGAACTTCTTGCAAGCCTTAAATCAGAGTTGAAATAGATCCTTGTCTTTCCGACCACCGACACATAGCTCTTTTAAGTGGGATGATTTGGGAAAGTACCAAAATCCGGTCCTTGGTTTCTGCAGAAAAGCTGCTCTCAACCTCACCCAGCGGTTTCCCTGCTGGGCTCCACAGCTGCCCTGAGAGATGGGCTTCAGAGGCTGGCCCGCAGAGGGGCAGGGCCGCCCGGCTGGCTGCTCTGACCAGGGGCAACAGCCAGTGTGACTGATGAGCCAGGAGCTGATGAGTCTGGTCAACCGAGGCCAACGGACGTGAGCCTGTAGGAAAGACCTGCATTTTTCTAGCATCTTCAGGTGAAGCAGGCGTGTTCCAGGTTGTTGCATCGTGAATGGCGGTGTTGCTGTTTCCCTCTCTGACCGTTTGATTTGGGTTTGCGTTTCTCTTGCCCTTGTTTTTCTCTCTTCCCTCACAGATGTGGGAGGAGGCCATCGCCCTGGGCAAGGAGCTGGCAGAACAGTATGAGAACGAAATGTTTGATTATGAACAGCTCAGCGAATGCTGGTAAGTCTTCCTTTCCTTCTCTTTGAAAACACGCAAGCAATCTCAACTTGTTCTTCTGAAGGTTTTCCTTCCCTTCTTTTTTTTTTTTTTTCAATGCAACAGCCATTTATTTTATATTCATTTTTTTGGCCTCCCTGAGCAACATGTGAGATCTTAGTTCCCCAACCAGGGTTGGAACTCATGCCCTCTGCAGTGGAAGCACAGACCGCCAGGGAAGTCCCTCTTTTCCTTTTCACACAGAGGTTCTCCTTCATTTTGTCCAGGAGGACAGTTTTGACTTCTTTGCTGGTTGATTCTGGCTCCGCAGCGTTCCGCACTGAGCTTTTGTCATCAAACTCAGAAGATGCCTCTGAAGGGTGGGCATGTGAACAACCGCTGGTCTGGATGCTCAGAGGTCTCCAGGAGGCTCCAGTGGTTTCACCTCTGAGCCCATCTCCATGAAGGACTGATGGAGGGTGGCCCAACCCTTTGTCCTTCCGTAGAAGCTACCAGTTTCTAATTACCACTTGCTCTCCTGAATTGTTTTTGTATCCAGCAGATCGACTTAATGATCTTGTAATGGGTATCATGAATGTGGAACAGAACTCTGCCCTTTTAAATCCTTTCCTAATGTATCCCATTATCTGACCGATACCATATTTTAAAAATACTAAAGACCGGACATTGAATCAGAACAAAAGCCATCTCTCTGGCACCTCTTTGGTGATGAAAACACCTGTAAGTCACAGCCGGTAGCTGAATTTGGCTTTCTGGTCAGATTCACCTGCTGAACGCTGGGCGATGACTGGAAAGGACTGTCAAAGCTTCGTGGTGAGATTAAATCCCACGCCTGCATCCGCGCTCCCCCTCCTTCTCCCCCTCCCACGCCCTGGAATTGCCAGAGCTGGGAGAATCCAGACACACGGATGCTCAGATACTCCATTCAAATCTGAAATGCATTTCTTCTCTTCTTTTCAGAAGAAACAGGCTCAGTTTTATGAAAACATCGTCAAGGTGATTCGTCCCAAGCCTGACTACTTGCTGTTGGTTACTATGGACAAGGATTCCCCACCTTCCTTCGGGTAACTCTGGGCTCTGTTTGGATTGGGCCTCCATTGCTCCCTGGGCAGCCAGCGCCTCCTCTTTCTGAGGAAGGATTTGGTTTGCCTCTCAAGTGCGAGTCTCAGTGAAGTCGCTCAGTTGTGTCTTCTCACTCTTTGCAGCCCACCAGGCTCCTCTGTCCGTGGGATTTTCCAGGCAAGGGTACTGGAGTGGTTTGTCATTTCCTCCTCCAGGGGATCTTCCTGACCCAGGGATCGAACCCGAGTCTCCTGCACTACAGGCAGATTCTTTACCAACTGAGCTACCAGGGAAGCGACTTAGTATTATTTTCACACCTTTGTACTTGGCTCAGGTTGCCAGAGGGGCTGATAATGGTGGTTTTTTTTTTTTTTTGATTGCATATAAGCATTCCGTCTCTTTTTTCCTAAAGAGAACTCTTCGTCAGAGATTTATGTATATTTTAAAAATTATAGTAAGAAATGCATAACATAGGGCTTCCCTATGTTATGCGGATTTGATCCCTGGGTTAGGAGGATCCCCTGGAGAAGGAAATGACAACCTACTCTCCAGTATTATTGTCTGGAGAATCCCATGGACAGAGAAGCCTGATGGGCTAGAGTCCATGGGGTCACAAAGAGTCAGACATGACTGAGCACCTCAAGAACAGTGATGTATAACACAGAAGTTAGCATCTTCACCTTCTTTAAGTTCACAGTTCAGTGGAGTTAAATAGATTTATCCTGTTGTACAACGGTTCCCACCACCCATCTCCAGACTTTCCATCTTCTGAAACTGGAACTCCGATCCCAGTAAATAATAATTTCCCCATCTCTCCTCCCCACCCACTCCAGACCTTACTTTCTGTCTCAGAATTTACTTGATTCTACAGACCTAGTGGCTCAGAGGGTAAAGTGTTTGCCTGTAATGCAGGTAGACCTTGGTTCAATCCCTGGGTCAGGAAGATCCTCTGGAGAAGGAAATGGCAACCCACTCCAGTACCTTTGCCCGGAAAATCCCATGGACGGAGGAGCCAGTAGGCTACAGTCCACGGGGTCACAAAGAGTCGGACACGACTGAGCTGCTTCACTTCACTTCACGGACCTCATTTAAGTGGATTCGTATAAAATGTGTCCTCTGGGTCTGGCCCACTTCCCTTAGCATAATGTCTTCCAGGCTTATCCACGAGGTAGTGTGGATCAAAACCTCATTCCTTCTTATGGAAGAGTAATATCCCCTCATGTCGTCGCACCACGTTTTGTTTATCCACTCTTCCTTGGCAGACTTCGTCTGGGCTGATGTGAATAATGCTGCTGTGAACGGATGTATTTTTGCTTCTTCTTTTGGCTGTGTGGCTTGTGGGATCTTGGATCCTCAGCCAGGAATGGAGCCTGGGTCCTTAGCAGTGGGAATACAGAGCCCTAACCCTTGGATCGCCAGGGAATTTCCAAGCATGCATATTTTAAAGCATATGAGAAACTGGCAATGAATTTCCAGTGCTGGAAACTCGGAATCACACTCCATCCCTGAGACAAGCATGTTCTCTTTGACATGACTGAAGAAATAGTGTGATATCAGTCAAATCACCCAATAATCTTTAGCCCAGAAATCTTGTAAATAAATGCTGCCTAGGAGAAGGCACCACTCCAGTACTCTTGCCTGGAAAATCCCTTGGGCAGAAGAGCCTGGTGGGCTGCAGTCCATGGGGTTGTGAAGAGTTGGATAGGACTGAACGACTTCACTTTCATGCTTTGGAGAAGGAAATGGCAACCCACTCCAGTGTTGTTGCCTGGAGAATCCCAGGGAGACCGGAGCCTGGTGGGCTGCCATCTATGGGGTTGCACAGAGTCGGACATGACTGAAGCGACTCAGCAGCAGCAGCAGCTACTAATCTCTCTGTGACCCCCATGGATGATAGACCCGCCCCCACCCTGCCTTGCCAGATGCCTCTGTCCGTGGGAGTCTCTCCTCCCCCGGCCCCCCCCCCCAGGCAAAAATACTGGAGAGAGTTGCCATTTCCATCTCCAGGGGATCTCTGCAACCCAGGGATGGAAACAGTGTCTCAAATAGAAAAAAAAAGAAGAAGAAGAAGAAAAAAAGAGCTCAGTAGAATAGTATAGAGTTTCTCGGAAACTCTTTCTTGGATGCCATTGACCATGTCTGCCTGTCATTTCTTACGCTCTTTTTTTTTTTTTTTTTTTAATGGTACCTGGTTTTCTGTCTTCCTTGGAGCCCATGCATGACCCTTCTGGTTTTAGGGAAGCAGGCACTGTTCCCAGGGCACACCTGTCTGGGGCAGGCAGATCTCCCAGTTAGATGTCTGAGGCAGGTAGATCCAGCTGGGAGACTCTCCCAGCCTCAAAGGTGTGTTTCTTTGGCCCCAGCGTTTCCAAACCCCCAGGCGTCCCTGAGGGTATAAGACACCCCTTCACACTGGCACCAGCAAAAGGGACTTACTTGCTGAGGACCTGTGGTTCTTTGTAGAAATGTCAGCAGGTGGCCCTTGCAGGACTGGCTCCGGGAGGTGACCTGCCGGTTGACCCACACGCGGGGTCCTGGCTGGGTGCCTGGGCATCGGGGCTGCCCCCGTGGCTGCCTGTCAGTCTCTCCTTGGCCCCGAAGTCTTCGTCATGCAGCTCTGGCCATGAACACCGAAGAGACTGGTTGATCAGAAACTCAGATTCTGGAGAAAGTCCTCCCTTCCAAAGAATAAATAAAAGATGTTTGGTTATAGCCCCGAATTAAGGAAGATTTCAGCATTAAGTTAAAAGCCAATCTTTAACTAATTAATTTAATTAATAAGGCTTTGACTAAGGTGTGTGAATTTGTACATACACCTCTGTGTGTGTCTAAGAAAGATCGAGAGGGAGAGACAAGCCCTGCATCACGCTGAGCTGAGCGGTGCTGGGTGTGGAGTGCATGCCACCCTTTGTGGACACTGCTAGGACTTAAGGCCACCATGCTCTGTCCTGGCGTCCTGACCTGGCAACCCTATGGGCTGAGCACCTCTCGGTCCCCAAGCCAGCTGATGCCAGGGATTTCCTGGGAGGGCACACGAGAGTCATGCTCCAGGGACCACACTGGGTCACCTGCCCATTGAAAGGACAACCCAGAGCTTAAAGGGCTTGATTAATATTGAACTGACTTTCCTGCCACACCCGGCTGGTTTTGTGGGGCTACAGCAATGTATTTATTATACTTCACAGGCACCTGTCCGGGGTCGATCTGATGATGACATTGGCAGTTCCATAAAGGGGGCAGGATTTGTCTGCTTTGGGTGGCGCTGGGGGCACAGCCTCGGAGGACTGACTCGCTGGCCCTCCCCTTTGTGTTTCTTTCAGGACTGGTCACATGTGGAGCTTTGTGCATTTGTGTTAATATTTATGGTTCTTACAAAGAATGAATATCTTTGACTATACCTGCTCTGCCCTCCTCTTTTCAGGCTTGAAAGGACCACTTCAGAATGCAAAGTAATTGATGTTTCTAGAAAATGCTATTAGTGTTTCCATCTATAACTCACTAGTGTTTTTCTATTAAAGCCTTTATATACACTTTTATTATTATGTCTCCCTTCGAGTGTAAAGCCTAATAAATGCATGCTAGTTTTGTACTAGCCTGTTATACATTAAATCATCCTGAATTTTTGAAATGTTTGCCTTTTTATAGCCTTAAAAGATTCTCATGCTGTGTATTTATATTTCTAATTAAGAGTACGTATTACTTTGGTTTCTACTTGAAATTATTTTTTTAGAGAAAAGAGAACATTTTTCTCTTGTAATGGGTACGTTAAGACATACCTAAGCACAAAGTGGGAAAAAAAGCATTCAGTTTTTAAATTGTTCCCTCTTTTGTGATTTAAAAGGACTCAGAATAACTTTGGACTAGGGAAGGGGAAAACTGGAGCCTCATAGGAGCTCTTTTTTTTTTTTTAATTTATTAGACAGATTTTATTTTGACTTCGAGCTGAGTCGCAGGATCCAACTGTTG
>SJYC01007855.1:0-39639 GCA_006408675.1 Madoqua kirkii | reverse complement strand
CCTCCCCCTTCCCCCTCCTCCCCCTTTCTCCCCTCTCCACCCCCTCCCTCCTCCCCTCCTCCACACTGGCGTCTGTCCAGGGTCAGGGCAGATGGCAAGGCTGCCCCTAACTCCTGACCAGCCAGCCTGGGGCCTCTTGCCCAACAATCCCTGATGGAAGCAACAACCAAGTCCGGGGAGGAGAACCAAGAGCCCCAGCCTCGGGGTCCTCGAGCCCTGTGGCTGCCGCTCGTCGTCCCTTCCTTGTTGCGGTTCGTGATGTTGAGACCACCCTCAGCTGGGGCAAGATGGGTGGGAGGAGAAAAATCAGGAGCCTTCTGGAGCTGCAGCATCACGCTACCCGTTAACACCTTCTTTTGTGACTCAGTTACTGCTCAGAATACCCATGTTGAATCTGTGAGGGTATGGAGACCTGTTGAATCCATGAAGGTATAGAGACCTGTCTTTCTTGGAACCAGAACTTGCCTTCCTGACATACTTACAGAGTGACTATGTCAGCAGACAGGTCTCAGCGAGGCAGCCTGAGCGGAGAGGAGGGCTTCCCGATCACCCACCCCAAGGTCACCCCCCGAAATAACCCCGAGGTGGACTCTTCAGCATGTGCAGAGGTGGCAGATGTGGCCTTGGAGAGGGACCACACTCAGTCTTTGCGGGGAGAACGCAACGTGCTCTGCTCTGTCTTTCGTTGACGGAATATTGTCCGTCATGCAGTGAGGGGAGTCCAGCCACCACCCGCCGGACCTTTTTTTTCCTTTGGCATTTATAAGTCAAGGAAGGGCATTTATTTCCTGAGGTCATGACACAGGAAGTAGACTGGGCCCGGCTGCGGGCTCTTGGGCGGAGGCAGTAACCTTGCCGACCAGCTGGGTGACACCAGCGTGACCACCTTAGTGTTCACAGCAGCAGAGAGCCACAGAGCAGGGCCGGGCGCAGCTCCAGTGCCCGGGCCGGGCCCGACCAGCTTCCCTGAGCGGCCTCGGGCAGGAGGCACATCCCCCGTTCACGGAGGGTCCGCTGCTGGGTCAGACTGAGACAAGCTCTCGCTCGGCGGGTTCCCGTCAGCAGACTGGAGAGGGTCCTGCCCCTTGTTGGTTATCGTTTGGGACGCCACAGGAGGGTCTTGGGTGCCATTTGGGCCCCCAAACCTGGGAAACTCCTCAGAGCTGCTCATAGGAGAGCCTCTCAGCACCAGAAGAGGGACCAGGAGCCTTGGGCCTCTCTGCTCTGTCTGGACCCCTGTCCCTTGGGTTCTGCTCATCTCCTGGCAGTGACCTACAGGAGTCAGCTTGGAAGTCATGCTCAGGCTCTGAGGCCCCACCTTAACTTCATGCTCTCTTGAAATCTCTGGCAAAATGAAAACTGCTTTTGGAGGCAGACATCACCTTGCTGACAGAGGTCCATATAGTCAAAACTGTGCTTTTCCAGGAGTCATGTACAGATGTGAGAGTTGGACCTTAAAGAAGGCTGAGTGCCAAAGAATCGATGCTTTCTAATCGGGGTGCTGGAGAAGACTCTTAAGAGGCCCTTGGACTGCAAACAGATCCAACCAGTCCTGAATATTCATTGGAAGGACTGATGCTAAAGCTGAAGCTCCAATATTTTGTGCACCTGATGCCAAGACCAACTCATTGGAAGAGATTCTGATGTTGGGAAAGATTGAAAGCAGGAGGAGAAGGGGGCGACAGAGGATGGGATGGTTGGATGACATCATCAACACAGTGGACATGAGTTCGAGCAAGCTCCAAGAGATGGTTAAGGACCGGAAGCCTGGTACGCTGCAGTCCACGGGATCACAAAGAGTCAGACATGACTGAGTGACTGAACAGCAGCAAGAACAAGCACCACCTAGAAACAAGAAGAAGATGTGGACTCCGTTCTCCATTGGCCGTAGTGCCTTTATCCTGTCTGACCATTTCCTGCCCACTAGGATTTGGCCGCTAATCGCTCACTTGGTTTTTCATGATTTTGTCAATTGATTACTGCTGTTAAGGCTGAAGTGTGTAACTAGACTTCAATAACGTCGTGTTTAGTGCTTCTTCAACAGTA
The DNA here is from genome assembly GCA_006408675.1 of Madoqua kirkii. Taxonomy (NCBI): domain Eukaryota; kingdom Metazoa; phylum Chordata; class Mammalia; order Artiodactyla; family Bovidae; genus Madoqua; species Madoqua kirkii. The sequence goes on along the minus strand of SJYC01007855.1, from coordinate 37,593 downwards.
TCCACTTAACCTGTCTTCTGTTCCCGAGTTCTTGATTAGTAAGATCACTGCAATTACAAGCTGTTCTTTGATTCAGTGACTCTTAAAACACTGTCCAGCCCATTCTGGAGACCAGTGCGATTATGTCTGCACTTTTCCTGGCCCAGTCCCTGGGGTGTTGTTTAATGCTTGTCATTGTTTGCAGGGGAAAGTGTTCATTTATCGAGGGAAAGAGTATGAACGTCGAGAGGATTTTGAAGCTCGGCTGCTGACTCAGTTTCCAAATGCTGAGAAGATGAAGACAACGTCTCCACCAGGCGACGACATTAAAAACTCTCCCGGCCAATGTATCCTTTCAGACAACCACGTGGGATAGAAAATGATGGCCAAGCCATTGGTTCGGATGGTTGGGTGTACTTGGCGTTGATGACCTTAACCTTTGACCTTCAGATATTCAGTGCTTCACAGTAAAGCCCAAACTTGATCTGCCTCCTAAATTTCACAGGCCCGTGTCAGAGCAGATTGTAAGGTAATCAACCCATTTTCCTGACCCAACAGGAGGGTGGTAAGAGGCGTGTACAGATCTCTTCTTCATAACTTCACCTGTGGAAGGATGCATGTCAGACTTTGATGAACTTTTCAGATGCTCTGTTTACTTTGAAAAGCAGGGGAAGCTAATGTTCTTCAGCATCAAAGTAGGGAAGGGAGATGTTGTTAACAAGTGTGGCTGGGAGGGTGGGAAGCCATCCCTTACCTGGGACTGAGACAGGGAAAGTCAAGGGAAGGAGGGGATACTCCAGTCTCCTTTTGACCCACTGGGTGAGAGACCCCCCCTAGACTTTTTCTCTGGGGCACAGGCCCCGCCCCGCAGCCTGAGATCTGAGTCTGTGTCTGCACGGTGGTGTGCGTGTTTGGATCCCAGAAGGCAGGCAAAGGGATCCAGACATACACTCCTGATGGAGAACCCGGTGCCACGTGAAGAGACTCTTCTCCTCTATTGCAGGGTGATTCCATAATTTGGGACTCAGAGGTGGTTTTCAAACTCACAGGCCAGGTGTCCGAATCTGAGTGAGACTGTATGTATCGGCCTTGAACTGCTTGTAGAAACACATACCCTAGACGTCTCTTTGATGTGAAGAGTTTCTTTTTCTACTTGATCCTTGTTCTGCTGAAAAAAAGTAACCTCTTTGATGGCCGAATGATGCACAGGATATGCTGTTTCATATCCTGCAGTTTGGCAGGTTGGGTTCTTCTGCAAAATTCACTACCATGTCTTTACCCTTTCTTCAGCAAACAAACCAGGACTCAACTTACTGAGGCATGATCACTTTCATAAGGCTTAGATTTTTAAGTTTTGCAACATGTTTTTTCTCACAGAGAGGCATTAAGTGATAGTGAACCATAGACACGCTGCTGTATTTCCCTTTGGTGTGGAATGCCCACCTCTGTTTCAGAGCAGGCAAATGAGTAAGCCTCCCAGCCTGCCTCTGGGGTGTGTGTGAAACCCACCTCCTCCCCACGGGGGAAAGGCAAACTGTCCATCCGTGTCTGCCACCCTTGGAGGTTGCAGAATCTGCCTTTCATAGATCTGCAGTTAAAATATACAAAACCTTTAAATCATAATCAAGATGCATTCTTGGAAGTTTAGTAAGCTTAGTAAATTATTTAACACTTTGATTATTGATAGATGAATTAAAACTTTCAAATAACAAACACAAGAATGAAGAACAAAGGTTTTTCTTTTTTTTCCTCTCTCCTTTGCCTCACCTTTCCTCAGTTTTTGCCCATTTCACTCTTACTCAGCATCTCTCCTCCCCTGAGCGTTGGCAGGGACAGAGATGAGGCAAAGAATCCAAGGTGATTTTTCCACCTGCCAGCATCTCTCCTGTGAGGCTGGTGGGAAGCAACAGCCGCGCTACCGCTCTAGATCAAGGTTGGAGGTGGTTAAGGGATGCGGTGACGTGTAGGGAGACCAGATCCCAAGGCTAAAAGCAAATTGGCTGCTTCTCCGCTGAAATGGCTAATGATTTCCCTATCTCTGCAGTTTCTACAGAGTCAACGAGGTCCAGCGATTTGAATATTCTCGTCCGATCCGCAAGGGAGAGAAAAACCCAGACAACGAATTTGCGGTAAAAAGGCAAAAACGGCCTCCATCCCCCCAGCCTCATGCCACCATTCACAAAACTGCCTGTCAAAAAAAAAAAAAACTTAGATTTTTAAGTTTTGCAACATGTTTTTTCTCACAGAGAGGCATTAAGTGATAGTGAACCATAGACACGCTGCTGTATTTCCCTTTGGTGTGGAATGCCCACCTCTGTTTCAGAGCAGGCAAATGAGTAAGCCTCCCAGCCTGCCTCTGGGGTGTGTGTGAAACCCACCTCCTCCCCACGGGGGAAAGGCAAACTGTCCATCCGTGTCTGCCACCCTTGGAGGTTGCAGAATCTGCCTTTCATAGATCTGCAGTTAAAATATACAAAACCTTTAAATCATAATCAAGATGCATTCTTGGAAGTTTAGTAAGCTTAGTAAATTATTTAACACTTTGATTATTGATAGATGAATTAAAACTTTCAAATAACAAACACAAGAATGAAGAACAAAGGTTTTTCTTTTTTTTCCTCTCTCCTTTGCCTCACCTTTCCTCAGTTTTTGCCCATTTCACTCTTACTCAGCATCTCTCCTCCCCTGAGCGTTGGCAGGGACAGAGATGAGGCAAAGAATCCAAGGTGATTTTTCCACCTGCCAGCATCTCTCCTGTGAGGCTGGTGGGAAGCAACAGCCGCGCTACCGCTCTAGATCAAGGTTGGAGGTGGTTAAGGGATGCGGTGACGTGTAGGGAGACCAGATCCCAAGGCTAAAAGCAAATTGGCTGCTTCTCCGCTGAAATGGCTAATGATTTCCCTATCTCTGCAGTTTCTACAGAGTCAACGAGGTCCAGCGATTTGAATATTCTCGTCCGATCCGCAAGGGAGAGAAAAACCCAGACAACGAATTTGCGGTAAAAAGGCAAAAACGGCCTCCATCCCCCCAGCCTCATGCCACCATTCACAAAACTGCCTGTCAAAAAAAAAAAAAGCTTGTCCTCAGAGGTCCCACAGTGCAGGGTTTGACGCCCGTGTGTGTTATGCACAGAGATCCTGACATTTGACCCCTCCAAATTCAGGGCAATGATGACCATCACACAGACGCTGTCACCAAGGCCCCTGTGATGCTGTAAGCGGGTGACTGGTGCTTCGAGAGTCTTCCTGTGCTCAGAGCACACTTGCCTCCCTCCTGCGGGTACCTGAGCCTCCTCTGGGCTCTGAGTCCCGGAGCAGGTGCTGGTGTCTCTGTTATAAAGACGTTCACGGAGGTACCGTGCACTTACGTGGCTTTCTGCTGTTCGGGCATGCAGCCTGGAGGAGGGTTGTGCTCACTCTGCAGTGCCCAGCCTGAACTTCACTCCGGCACCACACGCCGGGGCAGGCCCCGGGCAGCTGAGCAAAGGCCTGGGGCCGTTCTGAGCCTTGAGGGATGTTTCACTGCATCCTCAGCTTCCACCCACAGGATGCGAGGTACAATCTCCCAGGTGTAACAGTCAATCACAAATATTTCCACACGTTGCTAAACGTCTGTGCCTCGTTAAAAACACTGCATTAGAGACCTGGAAACATTAACACAGGTTCCTGCAGCCTTTTAAAAAAATGTATAGGCACAGGGACTGCCCTGGAAATCCAGTGGTTAAAAGTCTGCACCCCCAGTGCAGGAGACATGGGGTTCCATCCCTGATCAGGGAACCAAGATCCTGCATGCTGCTCAGTGCAGCCTAAAACACAAACAACAAACAAAAAATAAATAAATACAAATAAAATATACTCACAACCAGTTTAATGGATTCCATTTTGAAAAGACATGAAATCAAACATTGTTTGTTTGTTTTAAATGTTCTTATTTCTCTCTCCTGCTGCCCTGAAAACCTCCTCTGGAAATCCCTAGATTGGCCCACATTTCAAGGCAGCATTAGCTTTGAGGACCCCTGGCAGGTGCCTTGCCTGCAGGTATCTGGGGGTGCAGGAGGGCAAAGCTGAAGTAGCGCTCGCTGACTCCAAGGGCAGCTCAGAGCGCTGTCAGCAAAGCTTCCACCACGTTCCCTGTTTCCTGTGATCTTTCCGTCCCCAAGGCCACACCTGTGGGCCTCCAGCCACAGCTCCTCAAAGTCCCTTTCCTCCTGCAGCCCAGCTTCCTCTGTGTGTTAACTGGGAGCTCGGAATCGGGACATTCTCAGGCAGCCCCTGGTTGTTTCAAACCCACTCAGTCCCCTCCTTCTTGGTTGCTATGGCTTCCTGCTCCTGTTTGGCGATGGGTTTCACTGTGCCATCATCTGGGATGGGGAGACGGACAGGTCCACTCCCGTTCCCACAGGCCAGGGCCGGGCTTTACGGAAATCTCTGCCCTGATCATCTCGGCAGTAACTCCATCCTTGATGTAGCATTCTCCAGGCAGAATGTACGGGCCCTCCTTGAATTTCCCTCACGCCTCTCACAGCTCACAGCCATGTAGGTTTTTCATACTGTGAAGGAAGAGACACAAGGAGGTCAGGCAAATTGCCGACGAGCGTGCAGCCGTTGGGGCAGAGCTAAGAATAACTGCAGCTCCTGACAGGAGCTGCACTAAGCCTCAGAGCCGGGCTTGTTCTAAATGGCCCTGAAATCCCGTAATGGCCCCATTAGGGCCTCTCGCACGCAGATGAGGCTTTCAGAAGCCACGAGGGTTAGTCCTTCATGGGCCTGACAAAGCTCCTGGCTTCCAGATAAGCATGCAGGTTTGGTGGCCACAGGAAGCCAGGCTGGGGCCCTAGGTGGGGAGTCTACGTACTGCCCCGCCAGGCCAGCCGGCGAGTCCAGAGCAGCTTGGCGCCTCCAAACCTGGCCAGGGGGTAACTTTCTGGAACCCAGGGCCAGAGAAGAGGAGGACAAAGGCTGAGAGGAGTCAGGGTGGAGCCTGAAGGCCCCTAGGAGGGTGCTGGCTTGAGGCGTTGGGGAGGAGAATAGTGAGCTGTGGCTGCAGGCAGCTCCGAACGTGCAGACTGCTGTCTCCAGACTGGCGCCTGACCACCAGCCCCTGGGGCAGCAGGAGCCTGTGTCCCTGGGCCCCCTGCCAGGGCCTGCCCCTTCCCCTCCCCCGCAGTCTGAGGTCTGGAGAGAAGGCTTTCCAAGTTCTAGCCCAGTTTTCTGGAAATGCTGCCACTGCATTATGCCATCTCTGTGTATCTGGACCACTATGGACAGACTCAGTGATTCTCTATTACTGGGAGCTTTTGCTGGCAAAGGCCGCCACCAGCTCGACAGCCTGCAGCAGGGGGCGGGATGGAAGGGTCACTGTTTACTCTGCAGTGGAGTCCAGGGCAGCCACAGGACAGAGGTGGAATTATGTGTATCAGCTTATACAATTTCCCTCAATCTGAGACGTACCATTTCAGGAAGTGTGTGCAAGCTTGTGTGTGTGTGTGTGTGTGCGCGCGCACTCCGTTGTAGCTGACTCTTTGTGATCCCATGGACTGTAACCCTCCAGGCTCCTCTGTCCCTGGGATTTTCCTGGAAAGAATGCTGGAATGGGCTGTCATTTCCTACTCCAAGGGATCTTTCTGACCCAGGCATCAAACCTGTGTCTCCTGCATTGGCAGGCAGAGTCTTTACTGCTGTGCACCTAGGAAACTTCTTTAGGAAGAATGCAGATTATTAAATGGTATTTTCACTGGAAATACACATATACACATTTATGAATGCCTAATAAGTACGCTTACCAATAGACAGTAAAGGGTTAGGTTGTCATCTCCGGGTGGTTGGTGATGGTGGTGGTTTGGTTGCTAAGTCGTGTCCAGCTGTTACAACCCCATGGACTGTACCCACCAGGCTCCTCTGCCATGGGACTCCCCAGGCAGGAATTCTGGAGTGGGTTGCCCTTTCCTTCTCCATCATCTCTGGGTACTGGGTGATTTTTCTGCCTTCTATTTCCATATCTTTATTTTCTGATGTAAACTGTTATACAAAAAAAAATCATTAAAATGCTGACTGATTTTATTAGAACTTGAGACACCACTTTTACGAAGCCCCATCTTCCTCAATGGATTTGTATCCTCGGGTTTCTTTTGAACACTGAGTAAGGCTAACGTTAAACTCATCAGAGCCTTTCCAAAAATCTGCTCACTCAGAGGGAGCCTCCCCTGTTTGGTTGCAAATAATTCTTCCTGACTCGTCCGTTATATTTTTCTTTCCCAAATACCAGGGAAGTGGGCGCCGTTGGCCAGGGAACAGGGGCCCACATGGCGTGTGTGATGGTCTGGCTTCAGCAGAGCGTGAGGTGTTCCCTGGGTGGCTGGTGACCTTGCCTCCCGGAGCCCAGCAGATCCCCCTGAGGGCAGAGGCTGTCAGCCGCCTGCAACATCCTTCTTCTAAGCACCATGGGTCTGTGTTCCCTTTGCAGAATATGTGGATCGAGAGGACCGTTTATACCACTGCGTATAAGCTGCCTGGCATTCTGAGGTGGTTTGAGGTCAAGTCCGTCTTCATGGTAAGCACACCCTGTGGAGAGACTGCCCGTCACCCCTCTGCTGCAGTCTAACCCAGCCTCTTCCTGGGACCTGTCCCCTGGTCACATGGCCAGCACACACCCTGCAGACCCCACGTCAGGCTTAACAACCTAGAATCTCTCTCCCTGCCCACAAAACCACAGTGGACATGCTGTAATCACAGCCACCTCTAATGTAGAGAAAACCAGAGAATTAAGATTTCATCTCTTCTTACAAAATATTTAAACACAGCCCTCACTGTGCTGTTTTGACAGTTCTTTCTGCTAACAAAGTGAAAAGTTTAAGACAAATTCCAGTTCATATACCCTTTTTAAGATCTTTCTTCCTGATGGTCTTATTGTCATTTACATGACAAACAACTTGATTAATAGTACTTGCTCATTTCAAATAAAAATAGCTTGAGAATATACCCTCCCCGCCGCCCACACTTTTTAAAGAAAGAATGACTCGCATCTCATCCGCTAAACCTTGCTATTGGACAGCTTTAATGACAGGAACCAGAGCTGGGCCAAAGATTCTTGTTGACTGTATTGCAGCAGCAGCGTACCGACAACTGCCAGTATAAGAAGATCTGGTTGGAATATGTACGCTTTGTCCTGTGTCTCAGTGCCTTGGGTATTTACCCGACAGGATCTTACGCAGAGGGGTGGTTCTCACCGTTCAGTTTACCATGGGGCCCCTTGGATGCTCCTGATTCATCCTAAGACCTTATGGCTGCACCCTCTCTTCCCAGCCTTGCTTCCACTCTTGACCTTTGTCCTCGCCAGCTGAGCTCTGGGCCTCTGAGTATGCCTGTGGTCAGCCACTTTTCCTTCCCCAAACCCCAGCGCCCTCTCCTCCTGCTCTGAATCCCACCCTAGGGCTCTGTGCCCCCATAGCTGCCTGGCGGGCCCTGAGCTGAAAAAGGCTCAGGAGACGCGTGGCAGGTGGCAGAAACGCAAGGCTTTGCTGGCACCATTTGGAGCTGGTGATGTACGTGGGTGGGAGATGGACCAGGAGGCCCTTCCATAAACAGGCACAATCCTATCTTCCTAATGAGCCTCTGCCCGTAAGCCGTTTGTAATCGGGGATTCCGCGAGCCAGCCAGGGTGTGCAAGGAAGGCGCTTAACAGCTCGAGGTGGAGAGAGGCAATCCCTGATTTTCTGTAAGGATGTGGTCTGCCATGGGCTGTGTTGGCCCTTTTTTTAGTGAACTAAGAGGGCTGGAAGCTGGATAATCCCCGGATGGCATGACTGAAATAATCCCGCTGTCAATACCACAGGCCCCTCTTGCCAGGGGTCTGCCTCCCAGGACAGACCAGCATGGGATACGGTGTGGGCAGCAGCTGACCCTCTTGGTTTGATGAATCTAGGACACCACTCTTTGTTGAGGCCAACGGGGTCCGCGACAGGGAGTCATTAGCCAGTCAGAAGGGAATGCTGCCCTGGAGAGTCCACGTGGCTGAGTTACATGCATGGGAGGGTGTGTTCCAGGCTGCAACTGAGCCAGGTGTCAGGCTATGACACCAGTCCTGGGATACATGTCATCTGGGGTGCCCGTGGGACCAGGGCACCCTCACCGGCCAGCACAGGGCTGGCCTCCTTTCTGAATGTCACTACCCCTCCATCGGGTCATGGGCAGGCTCCTTGACAAGCAGGGGCTTCCTGCCTAGCAGCTGAGGGTGTCATTCCGGGATCTGGCCACGAGCAGAACTGTTCTCTGAGCATCTCTGTACCTCCATCCCTCCCTCTGCCTCTCAGACAGCCCCCAGGGGCTGGAGCAAGAAGAAAACAGGCTGCTCTTCTTAGCCGTTTGCTAAAGACACCCTTGAGTCCCTGGCACAGGCAAGGAGACCCAGCACACTGGACTTGAGGAGGGCAAGGACCAGGTTATCTTGCATTGAGGTCACCCCTGGACATGGCTCGGGGGCCCAGCCTTGGGTCTGTTGGAGGGAGACCCAGCGTGAAGGTGGTGGTATTGTTTTAAACCCAGTCACATCCTCCTGGTGGTTAGAGCTGAGCCAGAGAGGAGGGCAGGGCTGAGCATCATGGAGCCCTGCGGGACCCCCAGTGAAAGAAGGCCCTTGGCAGTGTGGGCAGAGGTGGGCCTGAGGTGGACCACCCTGCCTCCTGCCCGAAGGTCCTGCTGACTGGCGTCAGGTTTGCAAGGGAGGCCTGTGAGATCCAGCTGAAGTGGTTCCCCCGGCGCTGGGCGATCTCTTTCATTCCCGGGAGGGCAGATGATCGCAGGTGGAAACCGTGGGGGGACCTCTCTACCCCTCCCCCAACTTCTCGGACCAAGCAGGTCCAGAGGGGCTTACAAAGCGCCTAGACCTCCTGCCTCAGGGACAGGACAGATTGCCCCACATTCCTTAAAACAAGCCGTGGACAAGACCATGGCTAAAAGCCCTCATCTGTGAGGCAGCTGTATTCAAGCACTGCTCAGGGCTGTGTTTCCTGGGATGACCATACATATACACGCATGCATACATGCACACACATGTAGACAGATGAGCATGTGCACACACATACACCCCGGGACAAGGTGGCCTTGCCTTGTGCCTTTGGACTTTGCACGTGGGGACCGGGTCAGTGGAAACGTGTAAAGATGCTCACACACCCAGCTCCTCTTGCTGGGTGATGAGAGACCTTGCCCTGAAGATCCACTGGAAGGACACGTCCACAGGGAGTGGGAAGCCCGGGCCACAGTCTGGATGCCTGTCCTCTGGCGAGGTGCCGGGGGCATGGGCAAGGGCCCCCGCGGGGCGGGGCGGGGTGTGGCCGCCGGCCGAGTCACCCCTGTGCTCCTGCTTCCGCAGGTGGAGGTCAGCCCCCTGGAGAACGCCATCGAGACCATGCAGCTGACCAACGACAAGATCGACAGCATGGTGCAGCAGCACCTGGGCGACCCCAGCCTCCCCATCAACCCGCTCTCCATGCTCCTGAACGGCATCGTGGACCCCGCCGTCATGGGAGGGTTTGCCAATTACGAGAAGGCACGTGACATGCACGCTTCCTAGCTGCAGCCCCGCCCCCGGGGACAGCCTAGCTCCAAACCCCGCCTCCAAGCCCGGAGACCTCGCCGGGTTAGCTGAAGTGGGCCCAACCGGGCCCGCTCCCTGGGGGCAGCTTCTGCCCGCTGCCAGCAGTCAAGACCGCACCCCGGGCATGGCTGGCCTGGACGTTGTCCCCGCTCCCCTACAGGGCTGTGCTGATGAAGAGTGACCCGCCTGACTGTCCAGAGACCTGGGGTTATTAAAGACCACAATATACAGTTGTAGCAGAAGACAACGGCATTAGAATATTTAGAACAGCTGGGGGACCGGTGGGGACAGCCAGCTGATCTCCCTAGAAAAATAGTAAGATGGAGGGAAAGTCACGGGCTGTTGATCTAGACACAGGGTCCGCCTGATTTTGCAACGTGGCTGTGGCCATCCACTTTTTAGTGTCTGAGGCTGTCTTCCGGATACAACGGCAGCAGAGTTGAGGCTCTTCACAGGAAGAGTTCGCTAGCCCCTCTGGTCTAGACGAAGGGGAAACCAAGGCAGGAAGGGCGCTGCCCGAAGGTGGGGGTTGGGGGGGTGGCAGCAGCGGCCTTGCTGGGCTCTGTGAACAGGGCCTCCGCAGTGAGTGAACAGAGTCCTTCGGTTGTATTGACCTTCCCGAATGTTTTGGTGGAGAGGCCCCCACCTGGGGGGACGTGAGCCTGGTGGCGGCAGGGCTGTGGGTCTGCGTTCCACACGGCTCTCTCCCTGGGCCTGGGGAACTCCAGATGCGCCAAACTGCCTGCGGCCGGGCCATGCTGGTGGGCTCAGCCACTCTCTCTGTCCCCACCAGGCCTTCTTCACCGAGCGGTACCTGCAGGAGCACCCCGAGGCCCACGAAAAGATTGAGAAGCTCAAGGACCTGATTGCTTGGCAGGTAAACGTCTCGCGGCAGCTGCAGGGTCGGGGTGGGGAAAGCTGAGCCTGGGACCAGATCCCTGTGGGCCTCCTTAGCACACCTGCCAGCCGCCACGGAGTGCACACGACTGTGTTTGTACCGGATAAACCCACCCAGCGCCGCTGCAATTAACTGGACTCCTGGCCATTGTCATGAATATGAACACCTAGAACGTTCGCTCTTGCAAAGGAGCTGGGTCTCTTTCTTCCCCTCAGTCGGTGTTTTGCCTGCTGGAACATCTTTGGTATCAACAGAACAGAATGTTGGGAGTGAGGTTGAGGGATGACTCCCAGAGGCCATGGCCCCAGCCTGTCTCAGGCGGGTGGTATGGCAGGTGGGGGTGGGGAACCGCCAAGTGCCCACCCTCCTGTCCCCTCTGCCGGTGGTCAGGGTTGCAGGGAGTGTGTGTATTCTTGGGCTTTTCTGCTTGTGCTCCTGAGGGCTGTCAGTACGTCCTTGAAGGGATGTGGTCTGGAAAGTCTGGGAATCTCTGGAGGGTGTCCTGGGCTCCGTGGGACGTTCCTGGCTCCTGTGTCTGGGCTTTAGGAGTCTTTGTGAGCCCGGTGTAGTGGGAATGTCCAGACCCAGTTCCTGTGGGAACTCTGCCCAGCTGCTCTGGACTTGGAGCTGCTGACTCCTCTCAGTTCAGATCAGTTCAGTTGCTCAGTCATGTCTGATTCTTTGCAACCCCATGGACTGCAGCACGCCAGGCTTCCCTGTCCAGCACTGACTCCCAGAGCTCCCTCACACTCAAGCCCATTGCAGTCGGTGATGCCATCCCACCATCTCACCCTCTATGGAGGGAAAGTCACGGGCTGTTGATCTAGACACAGGGTCCGCCTGATTTTGCAACGTGGCTGTGGCCATCCACTTTTTAGTGTCTGAGGCTGTCTTCCGGATACAACGGCAGCAGAGTTGAGGCTCTTCACAGGAAGAGTTCGCTAGCCCCTCTGGTCTAGACGAAGGGGAAACCAAGGCAGGAAGGGCGCTGCCCGAAGGTGGGGGTTGGGGGGGTGGCAGCAGCGGCCTTGCTGGGCTCTGTGAACAGGGCCTCCGCAGTGAGTGAACAGAGTCCTTCGGTTGTATTGACCTTCCCGAATGTTTTGGTGGAGAGGCCCCCACCTGGGGGGACGTGAGCCTGGTGGCGGCAGGGCTGTGGGTCTGCGTTCCACACGGCTCTCTCCCTGGGCCTGGGGAACTCCAGATGCGCCAAACTGCCTGCGGCCGGGCCATGCTGGTGGGCTCAGCCACTCTCTCTGTCCCCACCAGGCCTTCTTCACCGAGCGGTACCTGCAGGAGCACCCCGAGGCCCACGAAAAGATTGAGAAGCTCAAGGACCTGATTGCTTGGCAGGTAAACGTCTCGCGGCAGCTGCAGGGTCGGGGTGGGGAAAGCTGAGCCTGGGACCAGATCCCTGTGGGCCTCCTTAGCACACCTGCCAGCCGCCACGGAGTGCACACGACTGTGTTTGTACCGGATAAACCCACCCAGCGCCGCTGCAATTAACTGGACTCCTGGCCATTGTCATGAATATGAACACCTAGAACGTTCGCTCTTGCAAAGGAGCTGGGTCTCTTTCTTCCCCTCAGTCGGTGTTTTGCCTGCTGGAACATCTTTGGTATCAACAGAACAGAATGTTGGGAGTGAGGTTGAGGGATGACTCCCAGAGGCCATGGCCCCAGCCTGTCTCAGGCGGGTGGTATGGCAGGTGGGGGTGGGGAACCGCCAAGTGCCCACCCTCCTGTCCCCTCTGCCGGTGGCAGGGTTGCAGGGAGTGTGTGTATTCTTGGGCTTTTCTGCTTGTGCTCCTGAGGGCTGTCAGTACGTCCTTGAAGGGATGTGGTCTGGAAAGTCTGGGAATCTCTGGAGGGTGTCCTGGGCTCCGTGGGACGTTCCTGGCTCCTGTGTCTGGGCTTTAGGAGTCTTTGTGAGCCCGGTGTAGTGGGAATGTCCAGACCCAGTTCCTGTGGGAACTCTGCCCAGCTGCTCTGGACTTGGAGCTGCTGACTCCTCTCAGTTCAGATCAGTTCAGTTGCTCAGTCATGTCTGATTCTTTGCAACCCCATGGACTGCAGCACGCCAGGCTTCCCTGTCCAGCACTGACTCCCAGAGCTCCCTCACACTCAAGCCCATTGCAGTCGGTGATGCCATCCCACCATCTCACCCTCTGTCGTCCCTTCTCCCACCTTCAATCTTGCCCAGCATCCGCTGGCTTCTTTAGGCTTCCTTTTCTCCTGTGGGAGGCAGAGAGGGTGCTGCTGATCTGTGCCCCGCGTGCCAGGCTGAGGGCAGAGAGCTGAGGGAGGCAGAAACCAGGGTCACCCTGTGCCTAGGCGGCAGCCCTCCACAGCCCGGGCGTCCTGGCTCTTCTTCCTGATGAGCGCTCTGTGGTCACCAGTTCCTGGCCTCCCTGGAGCCTCACAGTCCTCGCTTGTCCACCATCAGCACATAGGTCATGTGGGTTACGGGACCTGTTAGGGCAGAGCGGGCCTGGGTTTCGTTTTCAAGCCAAGTCTCAAGTGCTTGTTTTATATGTGTAATATGTATGTGTGTGTGTGTGTTGTGATAGCATGTGTGTAACGTACAGCTGACCTCAGTCACTTCTAAGGGCACAGTTCAGTGTCAAGTGCATTCACATTGTTGTACAACCATTACCACCATCACCTATAGAACTTTCTCACCTTGCAGAGCTACTCGACACCCAATAAACAAAAATTCCCCACGCTCCCCACCCCTGGAAACCACCACCCTGCTTTCTGTCTCTATACATTTGATTATTCTGTGCATGCCTGCTAAGTCACTCCAGTTGTGTTCGACCCATTGCAACCCCAGGGACTATAGCCCATCAGGCTCCTCTTCCATGGGATTCTCCAGGCAAGAACACTGGGGTGGATTGCCATTTCGTCCTCCAGGGGATCTTCCCAACCAGGGATCAAACCCTCATCTCTTATTTGGATTATTCTAGGGACCTCATCGGAGAAGGCAATGGCACCCCACTCCAGTACTCTTACCTGGAAAATCCCATGGACAGAGGAGCCTGGTAGGCTGCAGTCCATGGGGTCGCTAAGAGTCGGGCATGACTGAACTTCACTTTCACTTTTCACTTTCATGCATTGGAGAAGGAAATGGCAACCCACTCCAGTGTTCTTGCCTGGAGAATCCCAGGGACAGGGGAGCCTGGTGGGCTGCCGTCTATGGGGTCGCACAGAGTCGGACACACGCTAAGAGTCGGGCATGACTGAACTTCACTTTCACTTTTCACTTTCATGCATTGGAGAAGGAAATGGCAACCCACTCCAGTGTTCTTGCCTGGAGAATCCCAGGGACAGGGGAGCCTGGTGGGCTGCCGTCTATGGGGTCGCACAGAGTCAGACATGACTGAAGTGACTTAGCAGCAACAGCAGGGACCTCATATAAGTAGAGTCATATACTGTTTGTCCTTTTGTGACTGGCTCATTCCAGTTGGCATAGGTCTTCAGGTTCATCCATGTTGTCCTGTATCAAGGCTGAATAACGCTCCACTGTCTGTATAGACCGTGTGTTGCTTATCTGTCTTTCACTGATGACCTCCTGGGTTGCTTCCATCTTTGGCTGTTGTGAACAATGTTCTTATGAACACGGGTTTACACAAACCTGCTGTTTCCTGCTTTAACTTCCTCTGGGTGTGTGCCCAGCAGGGGGACTGCTGGGTCGTGTGACGCGTCGATCTTTAACTTTCTGAGGAAGCGCCGCGTTGTCCCACAGCAGCTGCACCGCTTTCTATTCCCACTGCCAGGCAGGCACCGTGGCTCCAATTTCCCCACATCCTCGTCACCATTTATTTTCTGATTTTCTTTTTCTTTGTTTTATAACAACCATCCTAATGGGTGTGACTTAGGCATTTGATATCAACTTGGCCTTGGAATTCTTCTCTGGTAAGACACCTTGGGAGCTGAATTTAAGGGAACTTTTTACAGAATGGTTTCTTTGCACAGGATATAAGCTTTGTGTAGGCAGTCTCCATCTCTAACTAAGAAAAAGAGGGAGAGGATTCACAGGTCTGAATGATTCCATTTTAGATGTTGTGGGAACCAAAAGGTACAAAATTCAAAACTCTACTGAAGGCTGTTAAACCATTGCTACACAAAAACTAGTTTGGTCTGCAAAAAGTTATATTGATTTTTTTTTCCCTGTAAGCTTTTACAGCAAATTGGATTTTAAGAGTTTGAGGCCCTACAGAGGAAAGTAATTTGTTCCCCAGAGAGAACTTTATATCAGCACTATGTCATCACCCCTAATAACTATATTAAAGGATGAATTTTAAAGCAGTTCACAGGAAAGTTAGAAAAAAAAATCTGTTTCTAGCCACTTCATTAAATCAAAGAGTGATGAAAAATACATATTCAAAACATTACCTGTGATCTTGCTTTCATTTGCCGATGTTTTGAAAGCCCATATTTTAATATCAGTAATTGAGTCATATGTTCAGTAACAGAAAGAAGTTTGGGGTTACTGGGATGCTTTCTTCTGGTTTTGTTTGTTAATTTGTTTGATTTGTTTTTCTTCCCTGAAGCTCCATCAGGGCAAAGCAAGGTTTTCCTGCTGGGAATCCCAAGGATTCCTGGGCAGAGTTTCAATCCCTGATGTACAATTAGCACATCTCGGTGCCTAAAATCTTTGCAAAGGCTGGTTATTAAGTTCCAGGCAGCTCCTGGCTCTGCTCTGGCTTCTGCTGAAGCAGGGGGTGTTGAGCCCGTTGGGGGTGGGAGCCAGGGTCCGTCAGGGGCCGGTTGCGTGCGTGGGGCTCTTCCAGGTTTGCAGCCGTGAGTGCCAGCCCCTTCTTCAAAGACACAGCTCCCTCTATCCACAGACACAGCTGTCTCACGGAGCCTCCCTGCTCTGGGTCTGAGGATGAATCTGTGTAGGCTCAGACAAGTGCGCTGAGGTGCCCACGTATGTGTCTTCTGAAACGCACAGAAATGAAAGCCTAGACCCTCTCACCATGCCCAGCTGACGACAGGCCTGACTGAGGTCACTGGGGGCGGTGCTTCACGCTGCTTCGAAGAGCTCTGTGCCACCAGCAGGCCGTGAGCCCGTGTGGGAGACACACAGGAGCAGATTTCACATTAGCACCGCTATTTGGAGAGCCGGCCGTGTGCTCACTTTGAAGAACTCAACATGTTGTTGAGTTGGGCTTCCCAGGTAGCTGAGTGGTAAAGAGTCTGCCAGCCAACGCAAAATGCACGGGCTCCATCCCTGGGTGGGGAAGGTCCCCTGGAGAAGGAAGGAGATGGTCACCCACTCCAGTAGTCTTGCCTGGGAAATGCTTTGGACCGAGGAGCCTGGCGGGCTACTCTATGGGGTCACACAGATTCAGACACGACTAAGCACGTACCTGAAGACACGTGTGGCTTTTGGGGATATCCTCCTCCCGCTCTGGGCTCTGGGAAACTCTTTAGATGTTCTGATTCCTGGAACCTGCTCTAGACCCGATCAGGACTATGGGTTCAGGAATCTGCCTGAGAGATTTTGATGCTCAGCCTGCTGGAATCCAAAGACCATTCCAGGCCTCAGTCTATGGCTTCCGTTCATGTGCTAAGTGCCTCGCATGTTGGAGTGTTTGCACAGAGCATCTTTTTATTCATAGCTTCAGTTCAGCCCTAAGTGGACATAGAACAAGGGCCCCATCCAACCCTTCTTGTAGAAAGCTATAACTAACCAATGTCAGGGACCAGTTGAAAGATCAGTTTTACCTGCCAAATTGCCCTTCATTCAGTCCCAAGACCTGAACCAAAAGTTCTTCACTTTAGTTCAGCAAGTGGTTTCTTTGATGTCAAACATCTGACCAATTAAGAGTTTTGTCAAACCAACACAAAAAATTGCAGAAATGACTAGGCTTCATTTTGCACATTTGAGAAAGGTCCATTCTAGAGCAAAATGCTTCCAGCGTCTGGAGTGGCTGGGCTGTCACCTTGAGACCACACCCCTATCCTTGCCTTCATTCTAGGATAGACAGGACACGTTCCCCATCCCACAGCAGGTTATCCCCAGCCTGCCGTTGCCAGCCCCGGGCAATCAAGAAAATTTCTGTGAGCATCTTCTCCTGCTGAACCTAAACAAACTGCAGCTAGCCCCTGGAGGCTGCCATCTGCAGGAGTAATATGCATGGGAAAGTAAAAGGTCCCATCTCGTCTGAAATCTTAGCTGCACACTGTCCTCGTGATGAGAACAGCCAGGAAGAGATGCCTGGAGTTTACCTTGGGTGTAGACCCAGCTGTCAGCTGAACACGCTTTGTGCCAGTGCAGCCCAAGAGGAGGCTGAGGGGTGTCAACCCCGGGGGGGTGCTCACTTATCCTGTCCTCTCCCGGAGCACCACAAGAGGCTCCAGCTGCCTGCTATAAATGGCAGCCAAATACGTTTTGTGCGTTGATTCATCCTGATAAGATTTCTTGAATTTGTTCACATGAAATTCAATTGTGGACTTATTATCCTTCTTACTAATAAATCTGCTCATCTACATTGGTGTTCTGTCATATTAAGGAAATCTGTTTTTAATCAGTATTTTGATTTAATTATAAATTATTAAGAAGAAGCCTCTTAGCTTGATTGCACTGGAGAGCATGTATCTCCCAGTCGGAGCCTCGGGGGACGCAGAAGCTGGGGGAAGAAAGGAGCCTTCCTGACACCCACCCCCAACGGCAGGGACTCTGGAGGGTCTCTGGGGCTGGGGAATAAAAATGTCTCTACAACGCGTTTAAAGGTCAGCTCCATCTCCATGATCCGATGTGAAGCGTCAGCGTGGATATTTGTGACAGCAGTGTTGGAAGAGAGGTGATTATTTTTAGTTTTAAAGGAGGATAAATTTGGTTTTCCTTTCCAAATAAGAATACCCTTCAGGACTATAGATCACATATAATTCGGTTTTTACATTTTGGAATAGAGTTCTCAATTGCCTGTAGAGGCAATATTTTTAGCAAAAGAATCTTTGCACTGTGACATGGCCCTTTGCAAGTAGGTCAAGTTACAGCTGTGCATGTATGCTAAGTCACTTCAGTCATGTCCAATTCTTTGTGACCCCATGGACTGTAACCTGCCAGGCCCCTCTGTCCACGGGGATTCTCCAGGCAAGAATACTAGAGTGGGTTATAGAGGCAATATTCTTAGCAAAGGAATCTTGGCACTGTACATGGCCCTTTGTGGGTACATCAGGTTACAGCTAAACAGTTCCAAAGTGCAGTCCTTCTCAAATCCAAGTGGAAAGCACAGAGCCATCTCTTCTGGGGTTGATGGTCAAATGCAAGTCAGGCAAAGCAACGACACGTCCGTGCCCTGCACGCCACACTAGACGTGTCCAACTTAAGACACAAATGCTTTTCATTTACACATTTTGGTTTGGGAGAGTAGCATGCCTGGCTGATGAATGTAATCAGCTAGTTTGATTGGAAAACCAAAACAGATGCATTTTGCACGTGGCTAGCCACTTTCTGCCAGCTGTACATGGCTCTTTTGAGACCATTAAGCAGGAGATAAGGAATGTCAACCGGTATGTTTTGCAGATTCCATTTTTGGCCGAAGGGATCAGGATCCATGGAGACAAAGTCACAGAGGCTCTGAGGCCATTTCACGAGAGAATGGAGGCCTGCTTCAGACAGCTAAAGGAGAAGGTGGAGAAGCAGTACGGCGTCCGGACCATGGTGAGTGGCTGGCGGGGCGGGGCCGGGGGCACGTCTCTTCATCGCGCCGTCTGACCATGGCAGGCCCACAGGGCAGAGTACCCGAGTCCTGCCCGTGGTGTCCGCTCAGGAAGTAGGACAAGGACCCTCTGCCCCTTCCTCAGGTCCTCTGCCAGCGAATCTAGTCACCTCCTTTCAGTAACTGGAAATATCTGGTGAGCAAGCTTGCGTAAATGTGCTTGATCACCGTGTACCCTGCCCACAGCTGTGAACGCAATCTCCCCTTAGAGTCGGGGAGCAACAGAAAAATCTCATTGACCCACGGGACTCGGGCTGGTTCATGGAAACCCTACTTCCAATCACGCGGCACAGGCAGAGGGTTAAAGCACACGCAGGCTAACAGCACTCACGCTGTCCCAGAGCTGAGATGGAGCCTGCGTCCAGGCCAAGGTCAGAGTCGCTGAGGGGGGATCAACTCACTGAAGTGCCCAGGCCAAGGTCAGAGTCGCTGAGGGAGGGGCAGTTCACTGGAGCTGAGTCTTGCCTGCTGGAGGGAGTGGCCATTGATCGAAGTCAAGGATAAGCTGCAGGAGGTGGGCAGGATGCCCCCCAGAGAGAGGACTCACTCAGCAAAGGCTGGTGGCAGGAATCTGAATGGCAAGCCAGGGGCTGGTGCAGACACAGCCATGCCTTGGGCAGAAGACAATTCGTAGGGCAGACTCGGAAAGATACCCAGCCTCACAGAGCCTGGACTGCTGGGAGACTCTGTTCTCGGGTAAAGGGCAGACCTGGGCTTTTACTAAGACTTTGTGTAAGG
The DNA here is from genome assembly GCA_006408675.1 of Madoqua kirkii. Classification (NCBI taxonomy): domain Eukaryota; kingdom Metazoa; phylum Chordata; class Mammalia; order Artiodactyla; family Bovidae; genus Madoqua; species Madoqua kirkii. Next base: position 18,655 of record SJYC01007855.1, on the reverse strand, counting down.
TTTCTGAGCCAAGGCTAACATCAAGAGCATCGTAAAAGAATGGCTGGTAACTTTTTTATATATTGCATGCGTCTTTTTTGGTTTGGGTTTGTTTTTTTTTAATGTTGGAGAATGGCTGATTATCAATGTTGTGATAGTTTCTAGTATCTGACTCTTTGCGACCCATGGGCTGTAGCCCTCCAGGCTCCTCTGTCCATGGAATTTTCCAGGCAAGACTACTGAAACAGGTTGCCATTTCCTTCTCCAGGGGATCTTCCCAACCCAGGGATCGAACCCTCGTCTCTTACACCTCCTGCACTAGCGGGTGGGTTCTTTCCCAGCTGAGCCACTGGGGAAGCCCGGTCTCAGGTGTACAGCAGACGTGTATCCATTCTGCCCCAAACTCCGCTCCTGTGCAGCCTGCCACGTAACATGCAGGAGAGTTTCCGTCCTTACTGATGCAGAGAACCGGACAGTTTAAGGCCTGTGGTGGGCTTGAGACAGTCTTCATGAGCTGGGTCGTAGCACCTCTAGGGGTAGGGCCAGGCACCACACCTCACAGTGCACCCGTGGTGTGCGGTTCAGAGCATCACTTCCTTCCTTGCTTAGGGTCTCTGGGAATCTTGGTGCATCCTAGCCTTGACTGTGGGCTCGGGGGGTATCTGCCCGAAGAGATGGTCCCCTTTCTCCACTGTTCAGAGGTGAGCATCAGTGTGGCCAAAAGAGGCAGTGAGACCTCTTCTGGTCTCCTAGAATCCCTGCCTGCTGGCATGGACGGGGTGTCTGCAAGCAGGTCTAACAGGTTATCCTGCAAAGGGAAGGCAGGCTGCTGCAGTTACTCCACCGCTCAGGACCCGGGCCCTCTACCCCCTAAAGAGCCCCGTGTCCAACCGGGCACACCATTCTGGCTTCATTTTTAGCCCAGCTCCATCTGTCTGCCATTCTGGAAAGTTCTCTGATGCTCTGTGTTGAACTGACTTCTTCTTTTTCCACACATCTGTCTCACTTAGCAAACGCTAATTTAGTGCTTACTGTGAGCCTGGGACCCTTCTGAGTTTTTCATTTTGCAAGTAGGAAGTGCAGCCTGAGGAGGGAGGTGCTGCGGACGTTTCAAGGTGGGGGACCCACCTCTCTTAGAGGCAGAGGAACCTGAGAAGGGGTTCCTAGCCTGAGGCCTCACGCTCCTAAGTGGCAAAGCTCTTCTTCTCTTGCCCTTGTGGTTACAGACAAGTCAGGAGCAGGACTCCTCCCCAGATGGGTTGACTTGGCTGTGATTGCACTCTGCGCTCCCCCACCACCGCCCCAAGCCCTGCTGCCCATGCCCACGCCCCAGTGCCTCCAAGCCCGGGACCTCGTGCCCATCAGATGAGGGGTCTGTGGCCTTGGCCAGAGCAGAGCATGAGCTGAGAGTAACTCAGCTGCCAGGCTACGGTCTGAAGACCCAGCAGGTGGGAATCCGAGACTGTCAGCCCCACTGGAGCAGCTCCAGATGAACAGGCTTAGGAATCAGGGTACTCTCCTGCCCAGCCACCCCAGAGGACCCTTCATGTAAGTCAGAGTCCTCGAGCCGTGCTTGATCACTTTGGAGCTTGCAACTCATTACAATCAGCGTCAAGCGGCTGGAAGAGTTTCCGAGAGCATCGCGGTGCACCTCTTTCAAAGTCTGATGCCACTTTTGATTCTTTCTAAGAAATAAACACTTGTGCAGGCTCCGTGTTCTCTTTCTAAGTGAAACGCTTCCCCTTTGATCAATCACTTCCTGTATATTTCAAAATGACAGAATCTGTCTGGCTCATCAGAACATCCTTCATATCCCTGTCTTCTGCTGTGATTCATTATTGTGGTGCAGGCTTGCTCCTGACCACGGGGGCGGGGGTGGGGGGAGGCAGGAAGGCGAGGCTGTCATGTGGGCAGTGGTCTGCCATCCTGAGCTGGGGATAAGCCATTTGCACCACACTCTGAGAAGGCATCTTCTCCACCAATGTCCGACCCCTTCAGAGGGGCAGCCAGGGCGTCGTGGGAACAGAATGAAGCAAGGGCGCACCTAGCTTCACCCGCCTGTGGTTCCTCATCCCCTGGAGCCGCCTTCCTGAGTCCCCCCCTCCATCCTGCGGCCCCCAAAGGCAGGTTCTGCAGCCAGCCCCCCTTGAGCAAACAAGAGGCCTGATACCCTGTCATTCTCTGAAAAATGTGATGATAAAATGCAGTCTGAAATGAGGCTTTCCCTTCTTATCTACTTTGAGAACTTTCAAGCATCTCAGAATACTTTAAAAAGGAATATACTGTCATCTGGTTTAAAAAAATGGATTTAAAAATAAAAACCCCATAGAAAGGACATAAACCATTTTGTCAATTTTTCTGAGCCAGCCTGAGCCGTGGAAAGGGAAGACTCAGACGCCCTCTGACTCCTAATCCGTGAGCGGCTCCAACAGACCTGTCCAGCCTGCTCAGCTTTGGCCTCATCCTGCCAGCCCTGGGCTCTGAGGAGTCGCCACTTCCCAAAGGAAAGCACAGGAACCCCAGCTCCTCCTTGGAGGAGAGGGGGGTGCAGAGCCTGGGCCCCCCCAGAGCGGAGGCCACGAGCCTCAGTCCCGTTCAGCACCGGCCCCGTGCCTTCACTGGCCCTTGGCCATACAGGAGGCGTCTGCTCATAGGCTCCTGAAAGAGTTCTGAGTTTGTCCTCCACTCCTTCCTTCTCTGGTTCATTCGAGTCTGATGAGAACAGGCAGCCTCCCATGGCCCTGCTCCTTCTCCACTTTCATCCTCTATCACTTTCTGCATCACCTGGTTGCGGCCCTGAGCTCAGACCTACCCATCCACCTGCCTCTGGGCCCCTCCACCCCTGTGCCCAGAAGAGCCCACACTGTCCACCCGCTCCGGCTCCCCAGGCTGGTCCCCCTCCACCACCGTCAGCAGACAAGACACCCAGAAGCCGCTGTTCATCCTTCCCGAGTCCTCGCCATGGTGTGCACAGACGGTGCTGTGGTTCACCCGTCAACCCTGCCTCCAGGACTTTCCCCCTCCAGCCCTCCCTCAGGGCTTCCTGGGTGGCTCAGCAGGAAAGAGTCTGCCTGCCAGTGCGGGAGATGGAGGAGACACGGGTTCGATCCCTGTGTTGGGAAGATCCCCTGGAGAGGAAATAACAATCCACTCCAATCATCTTGCCTGGAAAATTCCATGGACAGAGGAGCCTGGCGGGCTATAATAGTCCGTGGGGTCAAAAAGAGCCGGACACATTTGAATGACTAAGCAACGAGAGGGCCTCCTCCACCGTTGCCAGGGAGACTTGTTCCAGTGGTTTTCTTACTGGGATCCGTGGAACCCTGGGGCTCCTCAGAGGCCACTAAGTGGGGTGTGCATTGGGAGGGTAAGCTGATGACCCCCACCTCCAGAGAGAAAGTTCCCCTTGCCCTCTTCTATATGCCGGAGTTCAACAGAATATTCTAACCAAGAGAAGAGCAGCTGATGAGGCTTGGAGGGCAGTCAAGGTGCGGGCTGGGCGGTGACCCTGAGGCTGCTTGTCCTAGAGCACCCCAGCTCTCCCCCGCCCACCTGGCCCACCCCTCCCTCCTAAACCTTTGATCAATCACTTCCTGTATATTTCAAAATGACAGAAATCTGTCTGGCTCATCAGAACATCCTTCATATCCCTGTCTTCTGCTGTGATTCATTATTGTGGTGCAGGCTTGCTCCTGACCACGGGGGCGGGGGTGGGGGGAGGCAGGAAGGCGAGGCTGTCATGTGGGCGGTGGTCTGCCATCCTGAGCTGGGGATAAGCCATTTGCACCACACTCTGAGAAGGCATCTTCTCCACCAATGTCCGACCCCTTCAGAGGGGCAGCCAGGGCGTCGTGGGAACAGAATGAAGCAAGGGCGCACCTAGCTTCACCCGCCTGTGGTTCCTCATCCCCTGGAGCCGCCTTCCTGAGTCCCCCCCTCCATCCTGCGGCCCCCAAAGGCAGGTTCTGCAGCCAGCCCCCCTTGAGCAAACAAGAGGCCTGATACCCTGTCATTCTCTGAAAAATGTGATGATAAAATGCAGTCTGAAATGAGGCTTTCCCTTCTTATCTACTTTGAGAACTTTCAAGCATCTCAGAATACTTTAAAAAGGAATATACTGTCATCTGGTTTAAAAAAATGGATTTAAAAATAAAAACCCCATAGAAAGGACATAAACCATTTTGTCAATTTTTCTGAGCCAGCCTGAGCCGTGGAAAGGGAAGACTCAGACGCCCTCTGACTCCTAATCCGTGAGCGGCTCCAACAGACCTGTCCAGCCTGCTCAGCTTTGGCCTCATCCTGCCAGCCCTGGGCTCTGAGGAGTCGCCACTTCCCAAAGGAAAGCACAGGAACCCCAGCTCCTCCTTGGAGGAGAGGGGGGTGCAGAGCCTGGGCCCCCCCAGAGCGGAGGCCACGAGCCTCAGTCCCGTTCAGCACCGGCCCCGTGCCTTCACTGGCCCTTGGCCATACAGGAGGCGTCTGCTCATAGGCTCCTGAAAGAGTTCTGAGTTTGTCCTCCACTCCTTCCTTCTCTGGTTCATTCGAGTCTGATGAGAACAGGCAGCCTCCCATGGCCCTGCTCCTTCTCCACTTTCATCCTCTATCACTTTCTGCATCACCTGGTTGCGGCCCTGAGCTCAGACCTACCCATCCACCTGCCTCTGGGCCCCTCCACCCCTGTGCCCAGAAGAGCCCACACTGTCCACCCGCTCCGGCTCCCCAGGCTGGTCCCCCTCCACCACCGTCAGCAGACAAGACACCCAGAAGCCGCTGTTCATCCTTCCCGAGTCCTCGCCATGGTGTGCACAGACGGTGCTGTGGTTCACCCGTCAACCCTGCCTCCAGGACTTTCCCCCTCCAGCCCTCCCTCAGGGCTTCCCGGGTGGCTCAGCAGGAAAGAGTCTGCCTGCCAGTGCGGGAGATGGAGGAGACACGGGTTCGATCCCTGTGTTGGGAAGATCCCCTGGAGAGGAAATAACAATCCACTCCAATCATCTTGCCTGGAAAATTCCATGGACAGAGGAGCCTGGCGGGCTATAATAGTCCGTGGGGTCAAAAAGAGCCGGACACATTTGAATGACTAAGCAACGAGAGGGCCTCCTCCACCGTTGCCAGGGAGACTTGTTCCAGTGGTTTTCTTACTGGGATCCGTGGAACCCTGGGGCTCCTCAGAGGCCACTAAGTGGGGTGTGCATTGGGAGGGTAAGCTGATGACCCCCACCTCCAGAGAGAAAGTTCCCCTTGCCCTCTTCTATATGCCGGAGTTCAACAGAATATTCTAACCAAGAGAAGAGCAGCTGATGAGGCTTGGAGGGCAGTCAAGGTGCGGGCTGGGCGGTGACCCTGAGGCTGCTTGTCCTAGAGCACCCCAGCTCTCCCCCGCCCACCTGGCCCACCCCTCCCTCCTAACGCACCCCTGCGCATGCACCCCCTCCTAGGGCCAGCCTGTTGTCCCGGTGGGTCTCCAGTCCACAGCTGGCATTTGTGCAGAATTTGGAAAGGGACGTTTCTAGAAGACTGTGAAATGGGCCTGCGTCTCTCCATACCCCCATGAAACCCCATCACCATGATTAAACCCCATCACCATGGTTAAACTCAGTGAAACCAGCCATCCTCAGGATGCCATGGGCAGTTTGCACCCTTGGTGGGCACAGGTAGGGCCTTCCAGACCACCCTGGAGATGAGGATGGTGAGCGCGTGCATCCTGGGACACGCAGGCGTGCTCCTGTGAGGGGCTGGAGCACGTCTGTGCTTCCTGTCTGTAATGCAGGCAGGGCCATCCGTGTGACCGCCCTGACTGTCACCTGTGTCCTTGCAGGTCATCCTTGCCAGCCTCTCAAGGTGACATGACTATCCCCTGTGTGCTCAGGAGGAAGCTAGGTGCCCGAGCGGTTCCTTGTTTATGCGAGGTCACGCAGTCCGTGCTGGGACCAACATCCCCACCTGGCGGTCTCCCCACACCCCCCTCCCCCGCTCAGTGCCTGTCCTGCTGCAGGGACACAGATGCCCCCTCTCTCACAGTGTCCTAGCACTGGAGCTACCCGGTAAGGACTGGGAGGCCCTAATGGCTTCAGATGAAAAAGTAGAAGTCCTGGCTGCTTGATTTCTAGAGGCTTTGCTGGGTCAAGAAGGGCTTGCGAGGCGACTGGCCCAGAAGGAGGGCGCAGGGCCACTCCCGGTGGGTGCCCTGCTGTCACAAGACCACCAGTGGCTTCTGACCCTCCTCGGCCAGAGCCCCCTCCTGCATCCCCCTTGCTTCACCCTTCGCAGTCTTCCCGTCGATGCTCATGCATCCTGACCAAGACTCAAGGCTGCCTCTCGGGGCACATCACCAGCCCTGAGTGGTTGGGGGTGTTTGCAGCTGCTTGGGTCTACCCAAGAGCTGGATGCGGGCAGCCTGTGGCCATAAGCACCTCCTGGTCCATGGCCGGCTGGCTCCTGTGTGCCCGCTCCCTTGACCCTGGCTGCTGTGAAGATCATTTCATCAGAGAAGTGGATACATTGTACACCTAAGCTACAAAGACACATTGTACAACACAAGGGATATAGTCAGTATTTTATAATCACTAGAGATGGACTATAACCTTAAAGGCTGAGAAGAGGATACTGTAGACTTTGAGTCTCTAGAAACGTTTTTACAATTTAGGCTAATCTGCAAGCCACCATTTCCTTTTAGCTGCCTTGTAAAAGCCCGTTCATGGCAAAGGCTGTCTCCCTGGAGTTGGGCGATGGCACTGTCATCAGTGCTGAAGTTAAGGCTGGCCAGAGCCTCGGTACTGGCGGATCGTGGCTGCATATTGAGCCCCTGGCCAGCAAACCACAGCCTGACATCTGTTTTGTAAATAAAGCTTTATTGGAACACAGCCGTACTTGTTTATTTCTGTATTGTGTATAGCTGTTTCCATGCTTGGGACAGAGACCTTACGGCCCGCAGTCTAAAGTATGTGTCACTTTCCCCTTTGCAAAAAACGTTTACCAGCTCCTGCTTTAAAGTGTTCTTTTGCAACTTTGAACCTTTTACTATTTTTTACAAGCTTATTTCACTGAAGTATAGTTGATTTACAATGTCGTGTTGAATGCTGCTGGACAGCACGGTGATCAGTTGTACATGTATATACTTTTCATATTCTTTTCCATTAGGATTTATCATAGGGTGTTGAATACAGTTCCCTGTACCTTACAGTTTATCCATTTTGTATGTAATAGCCTGCATCTGCTCATCCCAAACTCCACATCCCATCTCCCCCAACTCCCATGGCACCCACAAGTCTGTTGAGCCTTTTACTATTGAAGAGATAAGGTACAGGTCTGATAGTATTTCATAGGCAAAACATAGTTAAGAAACAGGCCCTCTTATCAGTGGTGTTACATAATCTGTAACCAACCCTGGTCCCAAGCACTTTTTCTATTGGAGATAGGAAGAAGTCCTGGCTGCTTGATTTCTAGAGGCTTTGCTGGGTCAAGAAGGGCTTGCGAGGCGACTGGCCCAGAAGGAGGGCGCAGGGCCACTCCTGGTGGGTGCCCTGCTGTCACAAGACCACCAGTGGCTTCTGACCCTCCTCGGCCAGAGCCCCCTCCTGCATCCCCCTTGCTTCACCCTTCGCAGTCTTCCCGTCGATGCTCATGCATCCTGACCAAGACTCAAGGCTGCCTCTCGGGGCACATCACCAGCCCTGAGTGGTTGGGGGTGTTTGCAGCTGCTTGGGTCTACCCAAGAGCTGGATGCGGGCAGCCTGTGGCCATAAGCACCTCCTGGTCCATGGCCGGCTGGCTCCTGTGTGCCCGCTCCCTTGACCCTGGCTGCTTGAAGATCATTTCATCAGAGAAGTGGATACATTGTACACCTAAGCTACAAAGACACATTGTACAACACAAGGGATATAGTCAGTATTTTATAATCACTAGAGATGGACTATAACCTTAAAGGCTGAGAAGAGGATACTGTAGACTTTGAGTCTCTAGAAACGTTTTTACAATTTAGGCTAATCTGCAAGCCACCATTTCCTTTTAGCTGCCTTGTAAAAGCCCGTTCATGGCAAAGGCTGTCTCCCTGGAGTTGGGCGATGGCACTGTCATCAGTGCTGAAGTTAAGGCTGGCCAGAGCCTCGGTACTGGCGGATCGTGGCTGCATATTGAGCCCCTGGCCAGCAAACCACAGCCTGACATCTGTTTTGTAAATAAAGCTTTATTGGAACACAGCCGTACTTGTTTATTTCTGTATTGTGTATAGCTGTTTCCATGCTTGGGACAGAGACCTTACGGCCCGCAGTCTAAAGTATGTGTCACTTTCCCCTTTGCAAAAAACGTTTACCAGCTCCTGCTTTAAAGTGTTCTTTTGCAACTTTGAACCTTTTACTATTTTTTACAAGCTTATTTCACTGAAGTATAGTTGATTTACAATGTCGTGTTGAATGCTGCTGGACAGCACGGTGATCAGTTGTACATGTATATACTTTTCATATTCTTTTCCATTAGGATTTATCATAGGGTGTTGAATACAGTTCCCTGTACCTTACAGTTTATCCATTTTGTATGTAATAGCCTGCATCTGCTCATCCCAAACTCCACATCCCATCTCCCCCAACTCCCATGGCACCCACAAGTCTGTTGAGCCTTTTACTATTGAAGAGATAAGGTACAGGTCTGATAGTATTTCATAGGCAAAACATAGTTAAGAAACAGGCCCTCTTATCAGTGGTGTTACATAATCTGTAACCAACCCTGGTCCCAAGCACTTTTTCTATTGGAGATAGGCTGAATGAATGCCAGCTTTGGTAGCATGGGGCTAAGGTTGAGGGAAGTTGAGCCACACAGAGAGGGCATGCCCACAGAAATTTGATTTCCACATCCTGAGGGTTAAAAAAAAAAAAATTTCTGCACCAGCTGCTGTCCCAGCTGTGCCAACATCTGGCTTGAGGGGCAGCTACACAAGCATTTTGTAGCTAATTAGGTGTTGACATGTGCTGTATTTCAGTGACACTTACTTTGTTAATATACAGTCGTATGACAAACAGAGGGTGGAAAATCTATCCAGAGACTGTTTTTCTCTATAATGCATCACTGGTCCACTTCCTGCTAAGAAGGAGGAGCTTTAGCAACTCCAGCCATGGATCCAACTAACCTGCTGTACCAGTCACTGGTAGGGAAGGAAACCCACCTTTAATTAAGCAGCAGGAGCATCTCATTTGAGTCTAGAGAAGTTCAGTCCCTGTGCCTCCGTGTATTTTGGTAATCTGCTTGGTTTGCCAGCATGCAGAGATGTACATAGTTCATCTAAACATCTTGTGAAGTCCTTAAGTCACATTCTAGATGTTTTCTGTAAATTACAGTTCCTGGTCGACCAGAGCATTGCACTGACTTTGGAGCAGGGTAAGGCATTGTAGTCTTGGTAAAGAAAGCAGCATTTTAAATTAAAAAAAGAAAACCAACAAGAAAGTTCTTTCTGGTATTTTTTCACAGTATCAAATCATATTTCAAAAAATCTCCAGATAACCATGGTTTTCACCTTCAGCTTTGGACAGGAACATCAACTGTTCATAAAAGTGTGGATTACTTTGGTATAGACCCCAGGCTGCTAAGACCACTCGGTCTGAGGTGTCTGACCATGCCAGGCTGGATATCTTTTGACATGGACTTGAAGCAAGTCTCTCTCTTTCTCTCCCCTCTGCCCCGACCCAGCCCTCAAGTCTGGACGACAGAAGAGGCAGCCGTCCCCGGTCCATGGTCCGATCCTTCACCATGCCTTCCTCGTCCCGGCCTCTATCCGTGGCTTCTGTTTCCTCCCTCTCATCCGACAGCACCCCTTCCAGGCCTGGCTCCGATGGGTGAGTCTAGCTCGGCAGTAGGGAGGAAGAGAAGGGCTGGAGGAGTTGGGAGGAGCTCTCCAGGGTCCTGGATTGGTTTCATCACAGCTGAGAGGATTTCTGAAACTTAGCACTCCCTTTGAAACGGAGATCATCCAAGACCTTGACAACCATGCCACTAAGACTTGTAGGGTCTTAGGAATTTTTGAGAACAATCTCTCGCTTTGGGCTCCACTTTGGGTGAGACTCCCATCAAACTAGAAAGCCTCAGTGAGTGTCCAGTCCTTGTCAACACACCCCGAAACAGTGAGGTGCGTTCCTTGCCAGTGGTGCTGTGTTTTCATCCCTGCTCGCTTCCAAGGCGTCACACCCGGGCAGGCCTGCCATACTGGGGCAGGCTTCCCCAAAGGCCGGCAGGGCCGCTTTCTTGCTGCAGGATCTTCTTTGAGACCCAGTGTTGCTCTTGAGCACTGCTCTTAAGCCACAGCCACAGAGAAGAGAACAGGAATGGGACAGATGAGCAAACATCTCGTTGCGCTCCCACTGTGTCTTCTGCAAAGACAGCCTCTAATTGTTTTACCGTCAAGTCTGCACAGTTGTGTGTTTATCCAAGCCCATTTGGTTTACAATCCATCATCTTATCAAACCCGCAGGCTCTTGGCCCCTGCAACCCGCAGACACAAACTCCCGGAGCACCCCAAGAGACAGCTCCAACCCCAGTGCCCTCTGTAGCCAACATCCAGCATGCCCATTGGAGGAGAGAAAACTGTTCCCACGTGGTTTTTTTCTTTTTCCCCTAACAGTAATTTTGGTCAGTGTCTGCTCCTTATAAGGCCAAGTCCATATGGAAATTCTCAATGTAGAGGTATTTAAATCAAGTGCACTTGTCACTTTGAGCAAGACTGCTAGAGAAACTTAATTCAACTTCTCCTCAAGTAAATCTCCAGGCTAGTTATAAAAAGGGTTTTATATTTCCAGGAATGTAGGGGCGAGAGCAAAGAGTGAGCTAGGGGTTTTAGATGGAAGAGTTCCGTCCTGCACATGTGACTACATGAGTGGAAACCTTTGCTCCTCCCCTGGAGCCATATGTTTAACCTTAAACTAGAAGGCACCTTTATTAGAGTCCAGATTTTCGTCCATTCACAGGGTTGTCGCCCTTAGCCACCTAACTAATGTGGCAGAAGTGAGACTTTGGTCTCAGATGGCACTGGGGACGTGCAGAGTGAAGTCCATCCTGCTGGCAGTTGCCTCTCATCCTGTGAAACATTTGCAACCCAGCCTCCTCTTCGGTGCTTTGCGTACTTGTCTGGATTTCGCCCCGAGCTAGAAGATGTCCGTTAATCCTTTATTTCCCTACATTAATTGTCTTAAGTTCTGTAAAACCTAGAATAAAATCATAAGGGTTTTTCTTATTGTTTTTTTTTTAATAAGAGATGTAATATTTAACACCTAATGGATGTTGATTTGTTGCTAATTGCATATCCAGATGTCCTGAAATGCCTTCATAATCAAAGTCAACACTGGTGTTTTTCATCAATCATCTTCAAATTTTTATTATGAAAAGTTTCACAGGAAACATAATAGCGTAATGAGGCCCTGTGCCCATCGCCTGTGAGCCAGCTTCCACAGTGACCACCTCCCAGCCCACCTTCTTTCAGCCTATGTTCCACCCTCGCCCTCCTCCATATTGTATATGAAGCAAGTCTCAGGCACTGTGTGATTTCATCTGTAAACATTTCAGTGCGGATTTCTAAATGGTAGGAACTTAGAAAAAGAAAAAAAAACTCCCTTTAGCACAGGTGAAAAATGAACAGTCATGCCATACCATCATCAGATATTGGTTTTAATTTCCAGCTGGGTCATAAATAGTTTTGTTTTTGTTTTTTTTTTAATTTTTTTAGTTTGTTTGAAACTGATCCAGTAAGACTCCCACGTTGGAGTTGGCTGCCATACCTCTTTGCGTACGTGCTGGATCGTTTCAGTCGTGTCTGACTCTGTGACCCTTTGGACTGTAGCTTACCAGGCTCCTCCGTCCATGGGATTCTCCAGGCAAGAATACTGGAATGGGTTGCCGTGCCCTCCTCCAGGGGATCTTCCCAACCCAGGGACTGAACCCGCGTCTCTCACATCTCCTGCATTGCCAGGCGGGTTTCTTTTTACCACCAGTGCCCCCTGGGCAGCCCTGCTATATCTCTTTAGTTCTCTTTTAATCAGTAGATTTCCTCCTTCCACTCTCTTCTTTTCATTTCTCTTCCTTGTAATTTATTTGTTGAAAACTGTGGGTTGCTGCTGGTGCAATCCAGATTTCTTTGACTGCATCCCCGACAGTGTTGTCCCTCCTATTTCCTTCAGGTTAGTGGTCCCATCTAGAGACATACAGATTCAGGCTTGATTTGGGGACAGAACGACTTCATAGGTTCTTCCATTCAGAAGGACATTGTGCCTGACTCTCTCTCTTGCAGTGATGTTAGCAGCTATTGATAATCAATGCCTACATTCAATACCATTACTGTTCAAATCCCTCTGCCCATCCAGTTTTGTTTTTTTTTTTTTTTTAACAAAACAAAGGAGATGTGATTCTTGCTCTCAGCGGTCAGCATCTTCCCTGGATTTGAAACGTGCTTCTCTGAATGATCCAGCTCAGTGTGGATGTCCGTGGTGCCGCTCTCATGTTAGGGAGCCGAGCTGCTGGGATGGTCTTTTGATTAGTGCAGTGCTTCAGTTCTCCGTTTCCTGTTCACAAGTAAATTTGAAAGAAACCACAGCTAGAATGGAAATGCGACCAGCTTTCTAAGTTGCCTTCTCTTAACGATCATTCTCCCCTTGAGGAAACCGATTTCCTCTCTGGCTGTTTCGGGAAATCAGGCTCAAAACTGACTGTGAGGGTGGGGGGGCTCTTATAGGCTGGCTTGGGAACCTGGCCTCTTATCCCACATTACGGGGTATGGAGTTTGCCCCCCGTGGGGCTCTGGGACTGCCTGAGGAGCTCGAAGGCAGGGAGCTGCCATGAACCCCCTCAGCTGACCATTTTGCTTCTTCTTAGCCACGCAGGAATGAGGTGTGGACCACACTTTAGAAACACTCTAATCAGAAATCGCAGCATGTGCTGTTTCTCCTACAGGACTGTGTGACTCGCGTCTTTGAATAGGTCACATCTCTTTTTAAATACCATTTTCTTTTCATTCTGTGAATGGGCCGTCCAGTCCACAGTGCTCAGAGGCAGTGGACCCTCACCAGTAGGTGGCAGAGCTGGGACCCGAATCCTCCTTCTCAAGCTCAGTTCTTGGCTGAAAATCTCAGGGCAACTCCACATCTTTAGGAGCTAGAGTTGACTTTTCTCTCTGAGCCATCAAAGGCTTTCAAGTGGAATCTCCCTGTGTACCAGTACAGACATTTCTTTACATCAGCATCTGCCTATTTTTCCTGTTCACATTCGTAAACATTTCAGTGTGACTCTCTAAAAAGTGATAACTTTCTTTTGGAAATAGGCCTCAAATACCTTCCTCCGGCCGTAAATCAACAATAATCCCTGAATACCATCATCCCATAATCCAGTCCGGCTTTACGTTTCCATGTTGTCCCGTCAGTGTTGTTTTTTCCCCCAGTTTGTTTCTATCGCAATGCAAGACCGTCACCATGGCAACTGGTAATAAGTATCTTAGGTGGCCCTTGAGCTTCCTTTCAAAATTATTTCTTTCCTTGTAAAGTTGGGCAGTCCCCAGACAGCACCTGATTCATTGTGAGTGACTTTACATGGATCCGCAGGGCAAAAAGCAACAGTTTCTCCTAGAAAGACATCATTGATTGAAAAAAAAAAAAACACGTTTTCTTTAGGTTCGCTCTGGAACCCCTCCTGCCGAAGAAAATGCACTCCCGGTCCCAGGACAAGCTGGACAAGGATGACCCTGACAAAGAGAAGAAGGACAAGAAGAAGGAAAAAAGGAACAGCAAGCATCAAGAGATATTCGATAAAGAATTTAAACCCACCGACATTCCCCTGCAGCAATCTGAGGCTGTGATCCTTTCAGAAACGGTAACTTCTCAGGGAGCTCTCCCTCACGGATCGGTAGCTGCCGCAGGGGGCCTTCTTTGCTCCACATTTTGCCGAGGGGGCTGTCCATCAGATTTCACTGAATGGGCTGGGAATAGTCATTTGAGAATCCAGGGTCTCTCACATCCCTGCCCTTGTGTAACTGATGCTCCAGGACATCAGAGGCTCAGAGCAGACCCGCGTCCCTCTGGAGGATGCTGATCTTTCCCTCCATCCCCCCATCCCCGTGTTGGGCGGGGGCGGCGGGCAGCTGTCAGCGGGACCCACGGGGTTCCGGGCTGTGAGACTCACTCGTTAGACACCCAGACATCTCAGGAGATGAACAGGGTGCTTGTGTTGTCAGGAAACAGTCATTCCAGGCCAGCTAATGCTGTTCCCCCACCCCTTCCTGACCAGAAATTGCTAAACCGGTGTTCTGCAGGAGTGTTATAATCTGCTCAGCTTGAGTCCCAGAGCCCCTTCCCGCAGGTTCTGCCAACCATATGCATTTCCGTGTTATCCTCCCCGCCTCATCTGTTCCATGCTTAAATCCCTTGGCCATCTTTCACAAGGATTTGGGGGGACTTAACTCGCGCTGGTGAGCTGACATTAAAAATGGATCCCAGGGACTCTGGTCCATTCCAGAGACCAGGGTGTGTGGCGACAGGGAAACACACGTGGCAAGCTCCCCTCCCAGGCCTGGGCTGGGGCGGGGGTGGGAGGGCTGCCAGCTGATGCTCCCAGCGTGTGCTGCGGTGTTTGGAGTCTGGGGGCAAACTGAGGGCGGCTTCTGGGGTGAACTTTATTCAGAACGTGCTATGTGTGGACTGGAGACAAAGCAAAGAGGAGGCCTCACAGGCCATCAGCTCCAAAGGTTAAGTTGGGCCTGGAGCTACCACCTCCTTGCAGTGGAAGGCTGTTTGCCTCTACGGTGCCAAGAATGTGCCTGACCTGGGCAGAAGCCCCTGACCCCTGACCAGCCCTGGCGGTTACTGAATGGTTGCTTATCAAAGGGCTTGAGTGGGACCACTGTTTAATAAGACACACTTCACTGCTTGCTTATATCTTCAACACCAGAAGGCATGTTTCATCCAGACCCTTTGTCATGGAGACCAGCAGTCACATGCTGCTTGGGTGTCTAGAGGAGAAGGGAGGCCCCAGACCGCACATGGTCTTCCTGTAAGCGAATGCTCTTGTGAGGCCTTGGGACAGAGCGCTTACTGCATCTGGGCTGCGGTGTTTCATGGCAGGAGTAGGCGGCCCAGGGTGCGGGGCTCAGGGAGGGACCGGCCACTGGCTGGAGCTCAGATGTGACCTCCCACGGTGCGGTCCAGAGGTTTCTCATGACGCCCCTTGCCCCCACCCACTGGTGGGCTCTGTCTGCTCTTCTGGAAAGCTGAGTGGCCAGCTCACTGTGGGGCTGCCCAGCACCCCCTTCCTTCTCCCGAGTGTCCAGACGCCCTACCTGGACAGACAAACTGACAGCAACTGTTTGAACATTTGCACGTGCATACCTTGTGTAAGTCTGTCGTGCATTTCTCTTTAAGCTCTGCTTTGAGATGGTAAAGCGGAAGGCCTCAGAGAATTTGAGCCAAGTGGCAGAGTTGGTCCAAATTAAGTTCCATGACAAGAAGACAAAAGATGTGCCAGCTTCGGCCGTCGTCACAGTATAAGTTCTGCCCCTCCCCACTGTGGTCCTGCTTTCCTGCAGACAGGCTGAGTCCAGCCCAAAGCGCCACCCCTACCCCCCGAACCCCAGCAGGCCCGAGTACTCTCCGAAAACGCCCCAGAACCCACCGAGGTCGGAGCGCAGAACCCTGAGCCCTGCTCTCGGCCTCTGAGGAGTCCCAGAATAGCCGCAGCTGCAGTGCTGGGGCCAGGCACCCCGGCTTCTTGCCGGAGGCAGGCTGGCTGTTCTTGGTCCAGCCGAGGTCCCAGTCTATCCTCTGGGTGACAGGTGCTGGCAAGGTCTGTGGGTCCAGCTGGGCTCTTGGAGTTTCCTGTTCAAGCCCCATGTGCCTGTGACTGGCCAGGGGCTGCGGGACAGAGCGGGTTGGCAGGGGGCGGGGGTCTCAGGGAGCGAAGATGACTGAGGGGCGGCAGCAGCCCCATCCCCAGGGTGGTGCCCTGGGCCCCTGGGGCTGCTGCGCTCGTGGCACCCACCTGCCCCCTCTCCACACTTCTGCAGAGGTTTTTCTCTACTTCCTTTTGGGGGATGAGTTCAGCTTCCGACCTGAGATCGCATTTTCAGCAATGTCATGACCTCTGGCAGAGCCTCTCAGGACCTGGCGCAGGGGAGGGGCCCTCCACGTGCCATTTGCATCTCGCCAGTAAACCACCCATCTCCTGCCCCTGAACTGTCAGGGTGTCCCCTGATGGGAAGGGAAGGGCGGAAGAGCACCCGGAGTCCATCGTCGGTCCCCACACATGCACCCAAGGGGCGCCGAGCTCAGCCAGGCGGCCCCCGGCCTTCTGCAGGAGGGGGGCGGTTTCTGCAAATGAGTGGTGATGCCTGGACTCCAGGATCTGCGCTCTTGGCAGAGGACAGTTCCAGAGACCAGCCTGTTGGCCACTGTCCCCTCAACCACTCCGCTTACAAATGGACTTGAGCCTTCCTTGCCTCCTTCCAGCCTCCGGGGAGGCCCCGTCTTTGCAGACCACCCAGTGGAACACGCTGCCGCCCACCCACTCTGCACCTGGCCCTCACCAGCAGGCCCATCTGTCCCCCCTACCCCGGGGAATCAAGCCCCAGTGCCAAGCCCGAAGCCCTGCCCATCCTGGGTCTGAAATCTTGATTCTTCTTTCTCAGCTGGGTTAATAACTGTCCTCGTTACTCCTGAGAGTATTTTGGACTGCTCATGTTCCTTCAGACCTGACAATCTGAGACCAAGTTGTAAGACGCAGAGAAATAAAAATTCCCAATATTACAGACATGGGAAAAGGCTTAGCTGCTTAAAGTCAGGTGCATCTGAAAGAGATGGGGAAGACAAATGCAAAGAAAAGTGGAAGGAATTCCTATCAGTCACAGCATAGCGTGAGAGGAGAAAGAGAAGGTGAGTGGAGGAAATCCTTCAGCAAGTTTCTAGACTTTCACACACCTGCCAGGAAAGACCAAGAAATTAGTCCCCTGGGGCGTTCTGGTCACTGCGCAGGTCATTGAGTCCACTGCCCACCTGAAGGGGTGCTCCCCCACACCGAGTGCACGCGTCACATTCCTGTGCAGGAGACGTGGATGTGATATCCCCCCAACTGTGTAAGGAGACTGGGGGGAGGCCTGGGTTAGTTTGCCGGGACTGCAAGAATGGCATCCCACAGGCTGGGCGGCTTCAGCAGAGGCCGGTGGCCTCACCCCGGAGGCTGGATGTCCAAGGCCAAGGTGCCAGTGGGGCTGGCTTCCTCTGAGGCTTCGGGGGGCTCTGCTCCAGCCCCTCGCCCAGCATTCCCTTCTCCCCACATCTCTGCCTTCATCTTCCCACGGTGCCGTCCCGTGTGCTTGTGTCTGGGTCCAAATCTCCCCACTTTATAAGGACACCAGCCACACTAGATCAGGATCTGCTGTAGCAGCATCACCCGACCTTGACTGTCGGCAAATCCGTGTTTCCATATGTGGTCATCTGCACCGGCGCTGCAGGTCAGGACTTCCACAGAGGAAGTGTTGAAGTGGCTTTAAGTCAGCACAGTGTCTCTCAGCGGCTCAGTCGTATCCGCCTCTTCCTGACCCCATGGACTGTAGCTCCTCAGGCTCCTCTGTCCATGGAATTCTCCAGCCAAGAATATTGGAGAAGGTTGCCATGCCTTTCACCCCCGGGGATCTTCCAGACCCAGCGATCGAGCCTGCATCTCCAACGTCTCCTGTACTGGCGGGTAGTTCTTTCCCACTGAGCCACCTAGGACAGACCCTAACTACGCTCTCTCTGTCCCTCCCACGTAGATCAGCCCCCTGCGGCCCCAGAGACCGAAGAGCCAGGTGATCAACGCCATGGGGGCCGAGCGGCGCTTCTCGGTGTCCCCATCCTCGCCGTCCTCCCAGTCCACGCCGCCCCCGGTCATGCCGAGGGCCAAGCTCAGCTTCAGCCTGCAGTCCAGTAAGTGAGATGTCGCCCGTGTGAATTCCTGACGTTGCGCTGTGACCTCCCCGCTCTGTTGAAGGCTCTCACTTTAGACCAGCTTTTTTTCAGTCCAGCAGCCGGAGAGAGTGTTGGTGAGCCCCTCACTTCAGGGAGTGTCCCCCGGGACTGGAGTGGGTCAGGCCACAGCTGACTCCCGGGTTCCTGTGCTCCCTGGGTGGATGGTGCAGGACCCAGCCAGTGCTCTGGGGACCTCCTGCATCCTGGAGGTGACTCGAGAGCACAAAATGAGGTGTCCCCCATTTTGTGTCATGAGATAAGCAGCCCACACAATGAGGAAGGGGCCTTTGTGTGCGCAGGAGGAATGGGAAGGAAGGAGCCCTTCCAGGCCGTGCTGAGGGGCTAAGGGTAGAACTTACCTTCCGGTTCTGCTGATTTCTAGGGCTGCTCAGCATAATTCCTACAGACTTGGTGGCCCCAAATATCAAAAAGTTACTCTCATAGTCAGGAGTCTGAGTCAAGGTGTCTCCAGTCCTGCTTCCATCTAGTGCAGGGGTCCCCAAGCTCCAGGAGGATCTAATGCCTGATGAGGTGGAGCCGATGTAGTAACAATAGAAATACAGCGCACAGTAGGTGTCATGCCTTGAATCAGCCCCACACCGTCCCCGGCCCCACCCCCAGGCCCATGGAGAAAATTGTCCTCCACAGAAAGGCTGGGGACCAGTGACCCGGTGGGCTCCCACAGCCCTCGGCGTCCTTGGCTTGTGTACTCTTTC